>OY769907.1:3677128-3784198 GCA_963669185.1 Dyspetes luteomarginatus
CAGATCACATTCCGAGTGTTGGTAATCGATTTTTGTAAAAACGGCAGAACATCTCTTGACAGATTTTGACACAAGACCATGGAGAAGCCTTTGAGTCCCTCGCTTGGTCCATGTGAATTGTCACCATTTTCCAAAATGGCTTTTTCATATGAAAAAAAAATACATACGTGAGCACGGTGGTGTATATCGGAAACATACGCCGCAGACAGCGCCACCTAGGCCTCAGGGTCATCCAGCAGGGTACTACAGGCATCGATAAAGTAGATCGCTGCTGCAGTTTTATGGAAAATAAAAGCTACAACACGTTTATCATGACAAAAGCTACAAATTCCAAGCAATTAAATGTTTGCAGACATATTTCTACTCCCCCTCCACCAAACTCCCTGCAACGCTACATATACTTTTTTTTAGTGGTTCTTACGTGCCGAAGTGCGATCCTGGATGTTTCGACACGCTCTCACTGATCACTCGTACGTGCTCGCAAGAGGGCTAAATTCACCCTCTCTATCGGATGGTCTCACTTTTCTCTGAGTCTCCTATCTGAATTTATTCGGTGCACGGTCTCTCGCGTGCTTTTCGCAGGGTATGTCCACCTCTCTCTCTCGTTCTGACAGAGAACATTTTCTCGTCCTCGTCAGCGAATGCGTGTATATTGTACATAAGTATATGTAAATGTATATATATATATATCTAGTACATATATGTATATAGTTATATACAAATATATATATATTTTCGATAAAATCCAGTGCTGACGTATTAATCAGGGACGCTTTGGTGTCGGAGCTTTATGAGTCTTGAAATATCGCTCGTGCGATGTCGCCGCCGTGAAAGAAGGGCGAGTGGTGCGGAAGAAGTGCAGGGCAGGGGGTTCGAAAGACCCAAGACATCAATGTCAATAATAATTCATTGATTACTTAATTCACAGTTGCCTTGACAACCGTCTAGTTTCTTCCTTCATTCGCTTTCCCGTGGCGTGAATCGCCTCTCCTTTTCATCCTCATTCTCCATCATCCCTCTTTTAACAACCCCTACACGCGATGGCTACTCTGTTTTTCTCGCGTCGAAGGGACTTCGAATAAAGGCGGCACATCCCTTAAGCTTTGTTCACACGTTAAGCGCCTGGCGTTATTTAAAAAGTTATAAAATTATATCACCATGAAATACCGAAGCTGCCAATTGTTTTATACATATATATGATGTATGTAGCATAAAATCGAACAATTCTTGCTCGAGGGGATTCTCGGAACTTGGAAAAACATTCCTTGTATTATAAAAATACAAATGAAGAGCTTTCCAATATTTTTTTACCCTTAATTAACTGATAAAAATGTATGCGACGAAAAAAGTTTTCAATTTCATGAGAATTATCATGTGAAAATGTTAGCACATATTGTTTTGATCAATTCTATGGGTAAATAATAATATTATGAAATATAGTTACTAAAATAATGATATATAAACATTAACTTTTTAAATTGACGCTCAATCTTAAAGATAGTTTAGAAATATACTGCTGAAGAAAATGGAGGCAGCTAAGTGTTTGAAAAAATTGTTTATTATCAAAGAGAAATAAAATATTAATATTGGCAATTGAGGAAAAGTAATTCGATCGTTGTGAGAGACGCATTAGAGTTGCTTACAAGACTGGCTGGCAAGCAAGCAAGCAGGCAAGAAGGAGAAGCACGAAATGAATATTCAGAAGTTATTAGTCTGTAGTGAAATGTGACGGTAGGGGAAGATTTGCACCCTTCACGCGGCGTCACAACGAGAAAGACGAAGAAGTATGAACGGATGAGTGAGTGAGAGAACGAGACTTTTCCCCACCCCTTGCCATCAACCACCCACCATCTTTTGGCAACCCCACGCTATAGATTTTGCGATACATCCGGGGGTTTTTACGGCAACACGAGTCAATGCCAAAAAGAAGGATGAGAACAAACGATCGTCGTCTCTGCTCTGGATGCTGTGCGAAAGAGTGTGAGAAAGTCTAGATTTCTGGCGTTTTAACGAGAGAGAAGTTACGGAAAGGGGGATGAACAGCTACAAAAAAAGCTTTATACATAAACTAAAGAAGCGCAATTGACAGATTCGGGAAAAAACTGACATATACATACTACATAAATTCATGGCTCTTTTGCACTATTTTTGTCTTCATACGCAACAAATATGTACACCTTTGATAAAACCTTTGGGATTAAATTTAATCGAACTTGATTTAAGGTTAGTTCGTTTAATTGTTGATTTAAAATTAATCGCTTATTGTTCTTCGATTATTTATTGTTCCTGTGACAAAGTAACATGTCGCATAGCAGTGTAGTATAAAAAGCCAGAAGTTACATAAGCATAAAATATTTCTATGCACATCAGGTGCATCTTTTATGTTCAACAAACTTCTGAAAAAAAAAAAGCGGCAGTAGCATCAAAGTCACCAAAACTGCCAACTGAAACAAATGTATTTCCTTATTTTCTCTATCTATGCCCAATACACGCAGGAAAATTCAACGATTTCCTGCCAGAGAGATCGCTATCTCGATGGGCTTGTAGTCTCTTGCGTTTTGCGTGAGCATAAAGAAATTTCCAGAGTGAACGAGATCCTCAAAGATAGAGATAGAGAGAGAGAAAAAAAACCGAGAGAGTGGAATAGAGAAAGGGAGAATCTGGCGTGTCGTGTTAGCTATATATAGAGCGAGCCTGAGATGATATTCAAATAGCATCAATTCCTGGTGAATTGCCCCTATATCTGAGTGAGAGACAGCAGCATCTAACACTGGTCGGCAAAAGCCGTTTGCAAAGACCAGTGAGAAAGACAGAGCGAGCGAGAGAGAGAGAGAGAGAGAGAAAGAGTGAGCTTTTACTCGCGAAGGGAACTAACCGTATTGGCAGATAGCTACGGCATCGTTTTACAACCCCTTATCTGGGATAAGTTACGGGCATCTCGGGCCAGCAGAGAATTCACCCTTGAGAAGTTATACCTCCAGCCCACGGGGTGTCATCGATTTCTATGGAAATCTCAACGGGGATATATTGTCTGGTACATATATATAAATGGACACGTATTTGCGTGTGCGAGTGTGTTAATCCAATCTCGCGAAGGACCTTCCAGACTATCGTGAATATATCAAACACCCCGTGAGAGCTAAAAATACGACGATTCGATGGAGCGAAGAATAGCATGCACTCGTTGTGTATAGGAAGTATATAGATTTGGAGGCAAAAGAGACGAAATATTTGAATCTATACGAGAGTAAAGAAGGCCCCACAAATTCCAAATACATCGAGACAAATACGCTTATTTGGGCAGAGATTGAAAAAGCTTGCTGCTAGCAATAGGGGAAGAAAGCTCTGTTATTTTTTACGAGTGTGTAGAAAATTGTCAGCATTTTTATTTTAAGTATTCTCGTGCGTATCGGCTGAATTCCCGAATAAATTCTGCAGTCGTCATACCTCATTTTCCGAAATTTATCTGATCGGAGAATGAGAGAGTTGTTTTATTTTATATTTATGGTCCAGTTTCATATTATTTTTCTCGTTTAAATTATCATGTTGGCTAACACAATTACGATTTAAAATGTGTTGAAGAATTCGATACTAATTATCGATTGTTTTGTTTTGTGTTTTTGAATTTTTCAACATTTTTTACTAAAACTAAGAAAGCTTGTAATGGAAACTTCTTAATGTTTATGTAGTCTTATTAATTATGTCGATAATTGCTTAGATTCGTGGAGACAATTTTTCACACACTATTTTCTCTACAATTATGGCGGAAACATAAAATAATATCAATCTGAATTTTCATTTTGGATCGTTCGAGTTATATGAACTGATCACAGCAGCAAATTTTTAGTACTTACCCCTAAAAAATGGGAAAGAGGCGATTATAACAGCAGGCTCATTTTCACGAATAAACACACGACAAGATTTTTCTTTTCTACCCTTGGGGAATTTTTCGAGGAGTCTCGAAGCCCTGACCCTTCGTCAGGGTGCCAGTAAAAATTGCGCCAGACGAGACTAGAGAGCGAGTGGGGGAGGGAGAGAGAGAGAGAGAGCCTGGCACTCACCCCCTTGAATATTTAATTCCAAAGATTCTCATTTTTCGCTGGTGGCTGATTGTCATTCGAAAAGATCCCACAGAAGAAAACACGGTGAAGCACACACCGGTATATATATATATATATATGTAGCTATGAAGATTTCTGCAAGAGAGCTACGTTAGGACGAATGAAATCAATTATTCATCCAAATTGGCCGGGAAAAAAGTCCTAATTATCCGGGGCAAATACAAGCTTAATACGCAAAAGTGTATGGCCCCTTCCCCTTCTCTCTGCCTCACGCGGAGAATCTCTTGCCCTCTCTTTCTCTCTCTCTCTCGCTCATTCCCGTACTGTCGCATATTTTTCTCTCTTTCCTGCTGTTCGCTCCATTCTCTTCTCTCGCAAAACCTTGCCCGGCCATTCCCTCACCGTGAATAACCATTTGTATTTCCAATTAGCTTTGCTAATAAGAAGACGGAGGCATTGCCGTAGTTGAAAAAAAAAAAGGGGGTAGAAAGAAAAAAAAAGAAGAAAGAGAAGAGAAGATCGTTCGAACTGGTGGAAGAAGGAAGGAGGAGAAATGAAATAAAATATAAAAAAAAAGAAAAATAAAAAAAAAGAAAAACAGAACGAGAAGCAGAAAAGAAATGTATAACGTCATCCAGCCACTGGGGAAATAAAGAAAAGCGCGCGCCGCTCGGTATGACAATACCGACGACCGGTGCTCAGGTTATACCGGGTAGACTACAATTAAAAAATCCTCGTTCACCCTCTCGCTTAAGCCAGCAATCCTCCCACCATCCATTATTTCCTGTACTTCGCCCTCTCTCATACCACGCTAAGATTCTTCCTTATGTTATATTAACGACAAAGTCGCGAAGAGGGCACCATGAAACATCATCCCAAACATCGCAGCGACAATAGAATTTTTTTCACAATTTTATCCCTCACTCTTCATCCCCCCTACCCCCACCCTTTCCTCGTGGGTAAAATTTTTCTCTTAGCGACAATCGCGGATCTTTTCCCGCCACAATCTCCGGTTTGTATATATATATATATAGATATTCCAAGTCAAGTCGATGATCGTTTGACTTGACCCCCTTCAATTTAGTCCAATATTGTTTATAGGGTGAGTGCACCTGTCAATGACCGGACCCCAGTAATTTACCACTTCACACGCGAACTATATCTATATATAGTGATTTTAACACGGGAGGTCATTCACTGGTGCACTATCATGAGGCGATGTAAACGCTTTCACGTTAAAAGATTTATCGCGCCAACTATTATATTTTTATTTCAATTATTTTTTACCTTATCAAAAAGAAAATGCCTATTTGGATTCGGATGCCAGTAAAAAAAAATCCACGATAATTATGTCCCAACAATATTGCGTTGTATAATCATTAAATAATTTATTTTCAATTAATCAATTAATGAATTAATTTTCAAGCTCATGTAATGACGACAAAGCGAATTAATGCATGAATAAATGATGTCAATATTACTATTATATTATTATTATATTAAAATTAAACGAATACCAATAATAAAATATTAAATTGTAAAGATATTAAGTTTTTAATTAATTTTATTAATTGAAATTATTAAATTTTCCGCGATATAATTCTGTTGAGTTTAAAATTTTATATTGAATGATAAATAATTCTAATAGTAGTAATGACTGTTCATTGTTTGTATATCGATATGTTAAGTACAATACAATTGTCCTTGAGTCGCGATATTACATGAATTGTAACTAATCGTGATTTCTTGGTATTGTCGATCACGAGAGTCCATGTATGTTTGGAAACTGGTATAAGCCTCGATTATCCCTTTGGCAACTCCGCCAGCCTTAATATTGTACGTCACACTCGTACAACCTTTCAAAGTCATTTGGCATGAAATTCTCGGTAAATCGAACATCACACTGTTGTCTAGGGAAATGTGATAGAGAAAGAGAGAAAGAGAGAGAGAGAGAGAGAGAGAAAAGAAAAGCGACAGAAAGAGAGCAAGGTGGGCTGGACGTAGTAGAAACTTTCAGTCTAAGGGATCGTCCGCGAGAGTGTGACACAAATTTCAAGCTTTCATTATCATTTAATTTCGCAAAGTATATTTTATTCTATACGTTGATGCGATTTTTCTTCATACGACGAATATAAAAAAGAAAGCTTCTATCAAACTGTCTGATTAACATGCGAGTTAAGTCACGACCGAAGCAACATCAGGTGGAAAAAAGCCTTGAAGAAATTGACTTTGATAACGACGAGCTTTTGGACAGTACGAGAATATCGAGGAGCGAGCCCTGCTTGAGATTTAACGCCGATTTTGACACTATGATGCAACAAATTATGGAGAATCAACAGGTATTTTCGATCGATTTTTATATTAATTATTTAACCCACCAAAAATATGTCATTGTGTAAAAAAAAGTGTGAACATCCTGTACATAATGTACATATATATATATATATATTCTTTTGATCTGATTTCTGCCAGCCATCTTTTAATTATGATAAAATTAATTTTTCGTGACGAAAAAATGCTTCGCAAAAAAGAAGGATCAATTTAATTAATTTTTTAAACTCACGTTCCCCTTAAAAAAAGGCTTTTAATATTGGGCAAGTAAATTATCAACTTAGTATCAACAGAAAAAATTGAATAGTTTTTATAATTAATTGAATCATATTGACTGAATAATTTCAGAGTAATTATTGATTTAATTGACTGTTATATTTATATAAATTCGAGGAGGGTGATAATCGAGTAGTGCAATAAATTCAATTTGTAGAATGATTTATTTATCCATTCATTCACGTTCGTAAATTAATTAATAATTACGTAAATTATCGTATAAATAATGAAAATTTTGAATGAAGCATTTTTTTTATTTTTTTTAAGTCCATAGCTAACAATTATTCCTCTTCATGCCGAATAATCAGTAAATATAAACACATTGCATAGGTCTCGTAACTCATTACATAATACTTTTTTATATTAGAAAATAATATTGACAAAATAAGAATAAGACAATAATTGATATTATAATATTGAAATATAAGAGAAATGATATTGAAAAAATTAATTAAAATTAATATTATAGATAATAATTATAATAGAATAATACCAATGTCGTAGATCACTCTTTGTTTTTCTTCCCGATTCGTCAGAATAATTTTTTTTTCGCGTTCAATATCAGGTGTTCCCAGAATCTGGTCCGGGTATCGATGAAGCTCTCGATCTCGCAATGCCAACGCGTTCGCGCTGCAAGCACGAGCATTACAGATCTTGTTTCAATCTGACCGGAGATTTTGCTCACGCAATGAGCGAGGATAATCTGGAGGCGATAGATTTGTCGATGAAGGGTCGACAACAAGCCAATAGAATTGATAATTCGACACCACGTCACGAGCTCAAAGCAACATTTCTCTACAAAATGTTGACAGATCCTTCCTTTCTCGATAATTTACGAGCCAACAAACAATCCCCCAGTCACGATTGTCCATTTTGCAAACGAAAATTTGCAAAAGAGGAGGATCTCGCGGATCATCAGAATGTTCGCAAGGATGAATTTAATCAAGTCACTTGTTGTGCCTGCGGCAAAACTTTTGCCCAAAAACGTTATCTCCGTTATCATCAGCGTTGTCATTCAGAGAGAAGCAAATTTACCTGCGATATTTGTACGAAAAATTATTCGAGACTTGACAATCTCACGCGACACAATACATTCCACACGAATCCCGATAAATATCCGTGCACATCATGCGAGAGAACTTTTGCTCGCAAAGATTTGCTCAAAAAGCACATCAAGTGCCACGAGAATAGGCATCGTTATCATTGCTCAATTTGCGAAAAATACTTCAAGGGTCCACTCTCGTTGGAGAAGCACGAAAAACTCTTTCACTCGAACGCATAATTACGATTATTTATCATTTGGGTGCCAAAAATATATTTAAAAAAAAAAAATTAATCGATCAAATCGATTAAGATAAAAGTTGTGATAAAATCAAAAATTTACAGAAAAAAAAATAACAATCTGTCGATTATCGATTGAGATGAGACTTGTGATAAAATTGGTAAGCACAAAAATGTGCTAAAAAAATAATAATAAATCGATTAAATAGATTAAGATGAGAGTTGTAATAAAATCGACAAAAAAATTTATTCGTGCCATTACGCGACTGGTTTCTCGTAATTTTGTTTTCGTTGAAATTTTTGTTTTTGCCATTGTAAAAAAAAATGTTTTTTTCGGGTCGATCAAGAGCTTCTATTATTACTTTGAAATTCACATTTTTCTAAATTTCTCAAAGTCCTAGAATTTTCATTATTTTATAATTTTTTTATAAGCATACATTAGGGAAAAAAATATAATGGACGATTCTTTATTTTTAAAAGTAAGAACATTTAATTTTTTTATTCCATTTGTGTTATCAAGCAATCCACTAGATAAGTGTAAAATAAATACTCATCATTTAAATATACACGTAAATACACTCGATCGCTTTTGTCAATTAATTAATATTTAGTCTCAATTATCAGATAAAAATCAAATGTCAATTTCAAAGTAACGATAGATCAATTCTGATATAAAAAAGCTTACTCGAGAAATCAAGATGCATGAGTTTTTGCAATGCATTCGTTAATTATATGATAAATACATTAAAATTAAAAAAAGAATAAAGTGAAAAAGAATATATACATATATCTGCCTCGTTGAACGAGAAGGTACACTCGTTCTTTGCTTTCCACTGACATTGTTTTCCATTATTTTACTTTTATTTTTCATTCGCACACAAAGAGAACGACAGAAAGATTGAGAGAGAGAGAGAGAGAGAGAGAGACTCGGTAAACTTTTCGTCCTTGTTTCCTCTCTCGTATAATTTAATGCAATTAAGTCGAGCGTTAAAATATCGTTCTTAATTCGTCGTCGGCACCTTTGTTGAGCGCGTACGTTAGAGCCACTTTTTTGAACTGGAAAATATGCCCTGTGTGCGAGTGCTCTCTCTTTGGATTTTCGACAGGGAAAAATAAAAAATGAATTATTAAAAATATAAAAATAATGTGAAAAAAAAACAACAACACGTTAGAGTCGAGTGCGCAATACACATAATTCGGTTCGTAAGAAATCCATGCGCTCCTGTACAAATAAATATACATCTATACCGTCGAAAATGCAAGTCGTTTGACCCGTCGAGCTTTCTCTCTTATGTCCACCGAGCTCTAATTATTATTTTCCTTTTGCGCCTCTTTCCTCCTTTTAAATCCGTTAAAGCGCTCAGACAGAATTAAAAAAAATGTATTTTTCACCGCCATGTTTATTTGCGAGACAAAAAGAAAAACGTAGCATAGTCTCAGTCCCCAGAGCTCTCTCGAATTTATAACGAAACCTTCTCACTCACTAGTTCTAATTATATAATTTATTATAACAGAGTAATATTTATAATAATGTTATTGTTATTGTTATATGCGTAAAATATATTATAAGGTAAAATTATTCATGTGATAATATAATTTGTTGAAGTAAAAATGCAACGAGAAGTTCGAGAAAAACAAAATCAGTCTCGCGTTTATATTTATTCGGACGAGAACGAACGTCTAGTAGATTCAGTCGTTCAAGCTCCGCCCAATTTCTCGACTACAATGATAATTCAGAATTATTTATCGCATAAGCACAAAAAAAATAATTAAATTTATTATTACATATTCTCATTATAATTATAGCTCTTGATATAATAATATTCATGTATACCATAATAAGTGTGTTGATATCACAAGGATAATATTCGGTAAGAAAAAAATCCACTCCAGTCTCATTATTTTTATATCTCATTTTTCTTCATTTACTGATAAGAATATAAAAACAAGAATTAAATTTATTATTACATATTCGCATTATAATTATAGCTCTGTATACCATAATAAGTGTGTTGATATCACAAGGATAATATCGGTAAGGAAAAAATGCACTGCAGTCTTATTATTTTTGTATCTCATTTTTCTCCATTTACTGATAAGATCGAAAAATAAATTTGAAAACAAAGCGTTTTCGTTAAATTTATTTGTGAAATAAACGTCAGAGAGTTGCATTCTAGTAGATTCAGTCATTCAAGCTCCGCCCAATTTCTCGACTACAATGATAATTCAGATTTATCTATCGCATAAGCACAAAAAAAATAATTAAATTTATTATTACATATTCTCATTATAATTATAGCTCTTGATATAATAATATTCATGTATACCATAATAAGTGTGTTGATATCACAAGGATAATATTCGGTAAGAAAAAAATCCACTCCAGTCTCATTATTTTTATATCTCATTTTTCTTCATTTACTGATAAGAATATAAAAACAAGAATTAAATTTATTATTACATATTCGCATTATAATTATAGCTCTGTATACCATAATAAGTGTGTTGTTATCACAAGGATAATATTCGGTAAGGAAAAAATACTCTGCAGTCTTATTATTTTTGTATCTCATTTTTCTCCATTTACTGATAAGATCGAAAAATAAATTTGAAAAAAAAGCGTTTTCGTTAAATTTATTTGTGAAATAAACGTCAGAGAGTTGCATTCTACGTAAGGTTGTATTCGCTGCCTTTATCCGAAAATATATCCATCTCTTTGATCCACTTTAGTCCTCTTCTCGGTGACCATGTATCCTCCTCTCTCCCTCGTACTCGGTATAACCCGGACTTGACCAAAAATGTAACAAAGTTTTCGCGAACGTTCTGACACAGAGAGAAAGGAGCAGAAAGCTCCGGACAAGAGGAAACGCGGGACGGGGGCTTTCCGAGGCGCAGAGATTCTGCGGTCCTTTTGGCGAGGCTTCGAACTCAGGGGGTATTCTCTATCTCACGACATCACCGTCTTTTTCTACTGTCCTATATACTATACATGTATCTCACCACATACTAGCCAACCTTTTGGCAAAGACTCTCGACCCACGTCCGTAAAGGAGATTATGCAACAAATGCGGACTTCTCGAACGTTCTCAAAACCACTAAGCATCTCGCGTATTCGCGCTTTTTCGGAATTTCACCTTCCACACGTCGTCTTCGTCCCAATATATATATCTTTTTCAGAAAAAGTATACAACGTATTCTTGTTACATGATTGTTATTATTTGTGAGAATGCAAATTGAAGAAAATATTTATCGCGAAAAACGTTCTCAAAACCACTAAGCATCTCGCGTATTTGCTCTTTTTCGGAATTTCACCTTCCACACGTCGTCTTCGTCCCAATATATATATATATATATATATATATCTTTTTCAGAAAAAGTATACAACGTGTTCTTGTTACATGATTATTATTATTTGTGAGAATGCAAATTGATGAAAAAATTTATCGCGAAAACTTATAAAATATTTTTTGGAAAACTAGAAAAATAGTCTGTACTCTCTACAGTGTGGAAAACAAAACGGGGGAAAAGCCTTCCAACTTCGTACATATGAAATGAACACAACTGTGTATGTTCTCTGAGCTAAAATCTACACATCAGCTGCGTTAAGCTGCGTTTCACGTTCAAGAGAAGCATGTTTACGCAGAAGGGTGTAATTTTTCACTTGCATATATAGGGATGTTATGGCAAAAATGGGAAAAAAAGGGGATTGTTTGGATCGCAAATGACGATGTGACGACGTCGTTGAGAATTACGCTATGCTTAATGGCCCCAACACGAAACCCCCGAGAGGAAAAAGAGTTCCTAATGGCACTGTGAGCGTTCAAACAAACCTGTGAAATTGTTAGCGGAAAAGTTTTTTAAAAAATTTACAAGTTCATGTTGAGAGTTCGTCCTTTGCCAACATTGCATGCAACGTCACTCTGTCTACATATAACGACTACGAAATGTTAAAAGTGTCCCATAACGTTTTAAATCTTGAATTATGTGGGCCCGATGCCTTTCTACATATTAGCAGTCGATCTCTGCTTTTCATGTCGGTCCTTTTCGTATTTTACAAAGGGTAAAGGATGAAGGGGGCAAAAAAATATTAACAAATAGAGAAATAAAGAATCAGAAATAACTCGATCGACTTTGCGAGCAGGAAGTATATATGTCACTTTAAATGCACACCAATGTGCACTGAATCTTACTTCGTACATCATTACGAAAAAAATTCTTTGAAAAGATCTCATCATTTTTTTATTCCAACACTTTTGGCGTGAATTGATTTCTTTTTCTACGCCCTCGTCTCATTTTTCTTTATTTTTTTCTTTTAATGCGCGTTATACCTAAATTTCGAGAAGAAGGTATGAGGATGAAGCTTTCGCGTGCTCGAGAGAGCTTTAATCGGATATAATCGAAGCTCCTCCCTCGAGGCTCATGTCTCGCGCATAGCGAGGCATATTTATTTCGGCGTGAGCTGCATTCCCCGACCGGGGGAGCTCGTCGTCTCCTTCCGGTATATTAAATACTTGCCCTCTCGTTGTGACAGGTATGGTAGCAAAGGTGCTTCTCGAGAGGATCTGCGTGGTAGTAAAACACACACCAAAATTTGAAACTCAAGCATGTTGATGTTTTTCTCCCCCCCCCCCCCTCTCTCCCTCCCTCTCTCCCTCTCTCTCTCTCTCTCTCCCCTGACTCCCATCTCTAATTTTCTATTGTCGACGATCGATACATACTTTCCTCATTTGAAATTTTGCAAAAGGAATTTCAGCTTGAACAGCCTCTCGAAAGTTTCAAGAATTTCAAATAAGGTCTCGAAGTGGTGGAAATCCATCAGCATGAATCTTCGATGCAGATTAAATCATTCCATGAAAAATTATTGAAAAAAATCAGTCACTTTAAATCAAGTGATTTGTACCTGACAGGTCATTCTCGAAGCGAGCGAGCTTACATATGAAATATAAATGCGTGTATCCTTTTTATAAAAAATCGTACGAGCACCAGTAGAAATACATTCTGACTGATCGACACACGAGAGGACATGGCCTTTGAACTTTTATAGAGATGAATGACGAGGAAAAAAAACGAGCAGGAGAAAGAGAGAAAGAGATATGAGTAGGAGAGATAACACGAGACGAGGAAAGTGCTCACTAGTACGGCCAGGCTGATCGACAAGGCGATAAAGGGTAATAACCATCAGTCGAATATTACGTTCGAACGAGCGAGAGATATCAGCGAATATTTTCCATGTGAAGAAACACGAATTCTAATATTAACTTTTATGCGAGAGATGCAGGAAGAACGAAAGAGAGAGGGAGACCAGGACCAGGAGAGATTGAAAAAAAAGGACGAGATTCTCTAGTCGAGGTTGCGCCATCGTCAGAGAATAAAGGTAGGGGGTGAGTGTCGGGATATTGATGAAAATATGACCAGGGCGAAGAACGCTCTTTGTTTCAAGCGTGGGTGGAGCAAGAGAATAAAAAAAAAATCATTGGCACGCTAATTTGAAAATATTGAAGCGACGTCTACGTGAGAGGGAGAGAGAGAGAGAGAGGGAGGGAGAGAGAGAGAGAGAGAGAGAGGGCGAAAGAACTCGGCCGATATGAAAAAAGCTTCACGCGAGTCGCTCACCGAGAGCTTTGACTCGCTCTCACGCTTTATAACTTATATGAAACACGCGCATCTCCTCCGGTGCTTGTCGAACACACGCCGGAGGCGCTCAGCTGTTTAACAGATCTGTACGTCCCCCACAAAATAGTAGAGGGCGAATACTAAAAAAAAAGTTTTGAGGTGGTGTGAAAATTTCTATATGAGAAAAAGTCACATTCATAGCAATACAGAAAACAATCATACGATTTGTATTTTTTTCATGTTTTTCGCGCTTGCCAATTTTAATTTGCTGCAGGTTTATAATGTGCGGCAAAAGTCATTGAAAATTAATTGTCTCATCGTCTTCTATTTCCATGTAAATAATTTATTGGAGTGAAATTTAAATGATGAAAATATTGCGCTACACATTTTTGAGAAATGGTAGATCAAATCTTTGATAATTTTTTTTTCCCATCAAATTTAAGGGAATAAGATCAGCTACGGTTGCCGTAAATTCTTCATATTTTAAAAACAACAAAGATAGACGTAAGTCTGGGATTGTACCACGATGAAAAAAAAAATTAAAAAAAAATGTAATAGCTAAATAGGGTTTATTGGAATTTAATTGGATCAAATGCAACGCACTTTGAATTAATTAAAATTTATTAGTTCGGCAATTGTCCAATTTGTAACCTTGCCAAATAAACGTTATTAAAATCAAATGAGTGCCGTTGAAATATTTCATATGGTATTATTATTTTTCTGAAATTTATATCAATAAATTATCACGTAATTTTCGCGACATAATAAACTCTCGTATTTTTTTATTACTATTTTTTATTCATCGATTCACTCAACAGTCAATTTTAAACAGACCAACTAACTCTGAAGTGAAAAAAAATAAAATGTCTTGCTGCTGCCACGCTATTATTTTTACCCACATGCCACAGTTTCAGACTCGATCCTCTAATTTAACTGACGATTGTCATCAGGTCGTTTGTTCCGTGTGTGTGTGTGTGTGTTGTGGGGGGAATGCGTGGTTCATCTTGTCATGTGTTACATTTATGATATTAATACTGTATCGCTCACGTTCTCGTGGAAGTAGCGCAGCTAAATGAAATTGATTCGATCATCCTCGAGCGTATCTCGGAACTATAGCTCGAAGCCTCTGCGGCTGTGTGTGCGCGTGTCTATGTGCGCGGGCCTGTGTTTGACATCGTCTATAAATAGTAGAGTTGGCCGATGATGGAAGGTTTTAAACGAGATGATATGGCCTCTGATCGACCCAATCAATGCATCCACTAAATCATCGTCTAAACTGACGGCAGCAATACCACAGGTTTAATAGAGTATGCGAGATGAGAGCTTCGTACCGCTGATATGACTTGCGACTGGTAGCTTGGCTGATTCTGTATGTCGTGTGGGCGACCGGAAGCTTCCACTCATCCAGCGATTGCCGATGCATGGAGTCTTTATGAGGCCACCATCAGGCACCAGTGGCAATATACATCTATATATATGTATATATATATATATAGACGTATATTGCCACTATATATATATATATATATATATAGCAATCGTATAATAGTTATATAGAACATTATACTCAGTTCTCATATTACAAGCGTGTAATAATAATAACTGTGTCAGTTAATACACACGAATTCACGATGTACTCGTCTTTCGCTTGATTTCTATCGATTTAGCACGGTTTGCCGTCTCGTAGAGTCGTTAGAAAAGTATCTACGTCGATTATCTCCGTATAGTTTACATTCCCGGAATGCACGTGGATCTTTCTGACGGTCAAATTGTCATCGTTTATACGCGATTAACCCAATGATTGAATGGAAAAATTATATAGAAGCGAGTACATAGCGGAACGGCTTATTATGTAGAAACAACTTTTGCTACGCAGTAAAGATAAAAAAAAAATCGTGATATTTATATAACGATGTTTTGATATTTTATTTTCTCTCACGATTATGTAAAGATAAACAAAAAATTCGTTTAACAAATTCAATCATTTTCATTACCTCTCATGCTATGTATCAAATTTATTTCGTCGATCTGTTTATTTTTAATCTTTTATTTTTTCTGCATTCGTCGAGCAACGAAAAAATTATATTCACGAGATGACATAATTTTTTTTTAACTTTATGACTCGTTTGAAAACTTAAATTCGATACCGGCGAATCTCTTGTTTCTCTACTAGCGTAGAGAAGCTGTAAAAATTAGCATATGATTTAGGATCGAATATGCTTCACTGATAATTATATTGGACTTAGATACTGAACAGTACGAAATTTGCTATCGCTCGTGGCTATTTTTTATACCCCTAGCAAAATATCAATTAAACGCCATTTTTATCTCTAATAGAAAAATGGCAAATTTCAAAGTGTCTTGAGCGGAATCCTCTCGAACGACCTCGATACCAGAGCTTTTGCTATAATACGGAGGGAAGCGAATGAATTAGCCGGACTGTTTGTTGAGATAAGGACACAGATCGGGATCAGAAATCTCAAACGAAATACACGAGAGTAAGAGTGAGAGAGTTTGTCCAGATAATTCCGTTGAGAGACGAGAACGATCGAGAGAGGAAAATGAGAATAAGAGAGATACGAAGATGCGAAGGTCGACAAATCCCCACCGCCTTCCTCACTATGGTGTCCGGCAATCGGCTATCGACTTTTCCATTAGCCAGAAAAGTTGTGGTCACGGCGTAACAGCGAAATTGGCCGTAGAAAAGGTTAGAGGGTAGGAAAATACGAGAGGGCGTAAAGGGGAGGTATATAGATCGCGAAGCGAGAAGCTGGGGATGGTAAGGGATGAAGAAATCACCAGCAGCGAGAGTGAAATCGCGGGGGCGACCAACGGTATAAGCAGAAGAGAGTAAGAGAGCAAAAACGATGTGGAAAAGAAATGGGGGGTAAGAGGGGTCCGCATTAATTCTCATAACATTTTACGAGGCGGTATCCGACCTGTGTCAAGTTCTTCCGACGCCCCGAAGCATCACGGTTTAGGACTCATAACTCCCAATCACCCTAAGACATGCAGTCTCTCTCGTGACGAGAGAGCAACGAGAGAGATACAGAGCAATTCGCCAGAGATATCGTGTTTGTCGTCTTGCCGCGATCTGCCCTCCCCCTCCCTCCCTCGCTGTCTCTCTCTCTCTCTCTCTCTCTCTCTCTCTCTCTCTCTCTCTCTCTCTCTCTCTCTCTCTCTCTCTCTCTCTCTCTCTCTCTCCCTCTCTCTCTCTCTCTCTCGCTCTCTCGTAACCTCGTCCATACTCTTATACAGCTAGTATTCTGATAGTGCCCGAGATACTATCCAGGGACAGAGAGTTAACACACGAATATATTGTACGTAAAGGTATCAGTCGTATTTGTATTGTATAGTGCGGAGTACTGTGAGTTGACAGGCGAAAGAAAACTTCTTGAGACAGAACTGGACCATACAGTGAGACGAATCTTTTAATGATATATTTATCATAGAAATAGAATTTTATTACGAAGTTGAATACTTGTTAATTAAATTATAAATAATTATTGTATGGAAAGGAGGAACATTTTATTATAGAAAATTGCAATACAAGATGTGTTATCAATCATTTGAATATTTTTACAATTAATACCCATCGTCTGTATTGAAAATCATTTTTTTTATTCGAGTGTTTTTTTTCGATCGTGATTTAAGGGTAGGATTGGTCTTTCGAGATCTTCAAGCTGGGCTTTCTAGACAATAATCAATGAAAAGATACCACAATGTACATTTTTTTATAATGCCAGTAAAAATATTTTTCAGTGTTATGTTCGCCCCTGGTGGGCCCTACTAGAGCCTTTTAGTCCGAGAAGAAAAATTCCTTGGGATTTTCTTTATCAGCGATTATATAAAAAAAAAACAGCTGAAAGGATTTTTTAGGATACGCCAGGACGATAAGAACGTTCGTTCAATATCTCGGATAGTTCGGCTTTCACCTCGTCGAGCACACACCCTCTCTTTTACTATATCAACACAGCATCCTTTAGACATAGATATACTTTGGTATCGGGAAGAAATCTCTTCCTCGTTTTCTCCTTCTTCTTTTTGATCTTGCTGAAGAATTCATTAAGTTTGCTGTGGTGAACGGTCGATGGGCACCCGAGCTCACCGAGAGGTATTAATACGGGGTGGGAATTACCGGCTTTTCATACACCCTCGCGCATCTTCTCTGCAAAACGTGAGAAGGAAGTGTCCGACCTCTCTCCCTCTTTCTCTCTCTCCCTCCCTTCCAGCCTCGTCTCTACCCTCATCTTTTCATTTTCGTTTTTCTCCTTCTCCTGCTCGTTTCTCCAATATCTGTAGCTTCTTTGCTTTTACGAATATTGCCGTTGGGTATATGAAGAAAAAAGCCTCTGGGTGCGATCGATAATCTCCCAATATTTACCAGAATAATAGGCCAGACACTCATTTTTTTATTTTTATATTAATATTAACTCCTTCCTCTTTTCCGACCATTTGTTTTCCTTATCACGCCTTTTCGCCTCCCTCCCTCCCTCTTCGCTTCTTCAGTGAAGATTTTATCTTCGTTCCCTTATATACGCAGTCGTTGGGCAAACTCTGTATAGATACATATATACATGCGATACTGAAGGGCAGACATCAATGAACACAGAGGGGTGGTTTGAAAGAGATGACCGGCACCATCGCCGGACGATACTATACGGAGATCGGATATAGAATGAGGAAAAGACGAAGAGGGGTTGTTATACGTTGTGCGCTCGAGTCACGGGCGAAGTGCATTTGGCCATCAAATAACATCGGCAGCGCCTATAACCGGCTTACGTACCGACATAAAGTTGGCTTGACTCCCCGTTGCTCACTCTTCTCTCTCTCTCTCTCTCTCGCTCTATCTCTCTCTCTCTCTCTCTCGCTCTCTCTCTCTCTCGCGGTTCGTTCCCACTGGGTGGCGCTCCTGATTGTGGTGGTGATGGTGAACCACCGTAGCGCCGCCATCGCCACAACCATCTCGAACCACTAACTCGTGATCAGGCTGCCTAACCAACGTCGAACTACCGTCGTATCAGGAGTTGCGGCTCTTCGGGGCTCAGCTTAAGGTCTCGTTTGCGATATCAGTTGATTGGGTCTCCGCTCGCAAGTGTCCTGTGCAATCCCGGCCAAAAGACACTATAAAGCACTTTCAGCTACACGCCTCACGGGGATAACGTACATCTAACTCACTTGATACTCTATATGAACTCTGTATCTGAACTCTCCATTTGTTCTTGCGATATTACTAGCTTTGTTGGTCGTCGAGACTTTCAGCATTCACCATATTGATGGAACGAGGATGTTTTTATTCAAATTAAAAGAGTTACGTTACGTCCACTAGATACATTAAACTCAACTCCTTGATTACTTTTCAATCATTCGATTATTCTCGCATTATTTTATTCAACAGAGTGACCTTTGCTTGAACTCTGAATTTTTCATTAAATCAATTTTGTTTCCAGAATACAATAATAATAATTTGCATCTTCAAAATCGTAAGATCAAAAGCTCCTCGTTCTTGGGACTTTGTTTGAATTGTGCAATAACTAATTTTTGATAAAATATTGGATTATAATCGATCTCATAAAAAAATATTGATAGAATGATCAAAGGATGAATTTTAGAAGTAAAGATTGACGATCCTTGATGAAATAACGATTGCCAGCCGCGCGCAGAGTATCCAAATATATTACATGTGCTTGTGTCAACGTAAGAAAAAAGTGCAGAAATAACGTAACTTTTACTAATATCTAATTCAGTACGAAACTTTCGCAAGATATTCTCTGAACGGCTGGATCAGAGAGCATTGTGTGTACTGACCCCGTACAGTTTCAGCCCGTTTCGGCCCCGTACAATTTCCGCCACCTGTGTCCCAGCAATCCATATCGCCAATATCTCCACCGCTTCTGTGCTCTGCTCCCTCGATATTTCCAATTAAACTTTCCGCCTCATTGTGGCAACCAATATAGAACACATGAGACACATACACGAAGGCTCAACGCACACATACACGCTCGTTGCTCGGAACGTCCCGTTGATACTTTTCCGGGATTAGAGAGAAAACACACACGCGAAGGAGTACTTTGACAGAACGAGAGTTCTACCGAGCTTTTGCGATGCCACGCAGGATGGCCTTTGCGGGGTGGGGTGGGGTGGGGTGGGGGGGGGACGAGAGACCTCAGAAAAGAGAGAGTGTAGATATATACCAGCAGCTGCGTGGTGATGCTTTGGAGAGAGGGAGACCACCAATAACTTGCCAATATCGGCATTACTGGCGTACTGAGCGCAATATAAACGTTTATGACCCAATGTGCGTCCATTCAACCCCCTTTCCAATCCCACCAAGCTACTCTTGTTCCATCTCTCTCCTCCCTCGTGCACTGTAACTTCATGGCTTATTCGACAGCGGTTCTCCGCATGAATCCAGCACGCTTTTTTTCTGAGTAAAATCATCAAGATATTTATGACAATAAAAGATGCTTTGGTTTGATAATTTTTTTAAAATTTTCAATCCAATAAATAGGCAACATGGTTCGTTATCATCAAATTTGTAAGGTATTCGATCCGTGGTCCATTATCATTTGATTTAAGATTTGGGTTAAAACTAACATAAGATTAGATCGAATGTTATATCTAATAACATTCGATCTATCAATTATTATGTGTTTCGACAATTCCAAAATCTCCCACTTTCAATGATCTTGAGGGATGAAAACAAAAATTACAAGTTGAGAATCCTCATATTTGTTGGGATGGTGAGAGCTACTGTGTGCCTCGAAGACGTCTAAAGGACACGCGGAATGAAAGAAGGGTGAGTATAGAGATCGGTATATATATATATATAGTCAATGTGTGTGGCGCTTGGCGTGGACAGCCATCGCGGAGAGACGCCATCAGCCACCCCTTCTTGGACAACAAGGTCGATGTGGTGACGGTTTTCCTAGCATTGGTGGTGATGCTGTTGCTGGACGAAACATTGTGGGGTATTCGTGTGCTGCGATCCTTTCTATAGCGTCGGGAACACTTAATGTTTCTCTATCTATAGTGGACAGGACAGGACGGTCCGGGATATTGTTATATATGACATTGTCGAGGATATAGGATATGGCGAGAAGCTCCATGGCCAACAGGAAATACGAGGATTCAAGGGGAAGACACGAGGAAGAAGGAGAAGAACAACTAAAACCCAAGGAGAGATATCGTCGACCACCAATTACCGCCGACCAAGAGTTATTGAAAGGATCCCTGCGGGAAAAACAGAAGAAAGCCCTCTGACGTGTACAGCAGGAATTACGTAGAGCGGACCTAATGAACACTGATTACCGTTCGGCGCTTGGACCATCGATGATTTGTGGAAAAATCGCGCCGTCACGGTCTCATCTCTCTCGGTGTCTCTCTGCAAGCACTCTCCAGAGAGAAGTAATCCTCTTCATTCCATGGAATCCTTTCGTCTTGTAAGCGCACTGCGAACAAATAATCTGACATTTCAATGGTGGGATCTGCACGTTTATTATGGAGGATTACTTGAAACTACTCTCAATTATACGATACCGATCAAGTTTGTTTAGATTTTCGCACAGAGTATTTTGCCTTCACCTGATTTTGAATGATTCGTGGACGTCGTGGATGACTACACAGCACAGCTATTTGCCTCAGAATAAAACTGAATACCGTTCGGCGCTTGAACCATCGATGATTTGTGGAAAAATCGCGCCGTCACGGTCTCATCTCTCTCGGTGTCTCTCTGCAAGCACTCTCCAGAGAGAAGTAATCCTCTTCATTCCATGGAATCCTTTCGTCTTGTAAGCGCACTGCGAACAACTAATCTGTCATTTCAATGATGGGATCTGCACGTTTATTATGGAGGATTACTTGAAACTACTCTCAATTATACGATACCGATCAAGTTTGTTTAGATTTTCGCACAGAGTATTTTGCCTTCACCTGATTTTGAATGATTCGTGGACGTCGTGGATGACTACACAGCACAGCTATTTGCCTCAGAATAAAACTGAATACCGTTCGGCGCTTGGACCATCGATGATTTGTGGAAAAATCGCGCCGTCACGATCTCATCTCTCTCGGTGTCTCTCTGCAAGCACTCTCCAGAGAGAAATCCTCTTCAGAGAAGTCCTCTTCATTCCATGGAATCCTTTCGTCTTGTAAGCGTACTGCCAACAACTAATCTGTCATTTCAATGGTGGGATCTGCACGTTTATTATGGAGGATTACTTAAAACTACTCTCAATTATACGATACCGATCAAGTTTTTTTAGATTTTCGCACAGAGTATTTTGCTTTCTACTGACTTTGAATGACTCGTGGACATCGTACATGACTATACAGCATAGCTATTTGTCTCAGAATTACCATCTATTTTCTACTCTCTTTCGCCACCCATCGTTCGGCGAATGACATAATTCGTTAACACCCTCCGACTCCTGATATAATGGACTATTTAGTTTTGATGCCAATGTCCTTTCCTCCATACTCTGTTTTTACCTATTGCGTCCCAATGACTATCGTACACCCGTTCACCCCCCAAAGAGCCATGCGAAACTCATCGTATAGCTCCATGGCTTATTTCTCGTAACTTGTGATATCCAACCAAGATCCATTCAGACATATAAAGGAGTAAAGGAGAACGAAGAAGAAAGATAGAAGTACATCGTTGCGAAGAGAGAAGAAGAAGAAGCAGAAGAAGAAGAAGAAGAAGAAGAAGAAGAAGAAGAAGAAGAAGAAGGAGAAGGAGAAGAAGAAGAAGAAGAAGAAGAAGAAGAAGAAGGAGAAGAAGAAGAAGAAGAAGAAGAAGAAGAAGACAAGGAGAAAGAGGAATGACATGCTTAGGAAACGAGAGGGAGTCCCTCTTTACCAATTTTCCTTCTCAAAGCTTCATCGTCTTTGATCAGCTCTCGCGACGCCCCTATAATGTCCATGAACCTGTTCGTGCTCTCTCCACTTTGCCTTCGTCTTTCCATGTAGTTGAGACTCCCCTCTCGCTCCATCTCGCAGTTTACTTTGCTAGCATGCTTCGTCAATTTTCCTCGTTGCCTCGATTCTCTCTCTCTCTCTCTCTCTCCTTTTTCTTCAGCATCAGACACGGCTTCTGTCTCTCTTTTCATCCCATCGATATAGGATATATAGAACCCTCTGACATACCAGCCCACATTAAAGGTCTCGGTTTCTCGATCAACTTTCAATCGAATATTTCACGGGAATTAGCAGCTACGAAAGCTCTGCTGCTGTGCGTTGCTTCAAATTTCCTCGTTTCAACTCAGTTTGAGTCCTCCAGAGTGTATTTCTTGCACAAGCGGATATATTTTATCTGACGAAGAAGAGAGAAATTTTCAAGAATTCCTCAACGATAAAAGTACATTGGAATTTTCGTCTGATATTTTCAGCTCGAATAAACTATCATCTATTTATCACGAAGTAGTCGCATATATATGAATACTTTTTCTAAAAAACGATTTTTATAATTTATAGCATTTAAAAAAAAATAAGACTCCATGAAGTATTCGAAAAGCAAACGAATTGGAAATTATTTTGACGAGTAATTATTCATAATTGTTCCGTCAGAAAATTATTTATGAGAACTCTAATTTTCATTTGAATACTATTAATTTTTGCTCCCCTAATTTTCTCAGCTCCTCATCGATGTTGATGCCTTTAGCTTCACGATTATCACATATATAAATATGTGATACATGGCACGGATAAAAATTACTATCGGGGGAACTGATGAAAGAATCCTTCGCCCTCACTACTCTTTATTTCTTGACATCTCGTCGTCTCTCTCTCTCGTTAATTGGTAATACTGTTGGCAGAAGGCATCCTTTATGAAAAAGCGTATTAGGTATACTATATATATATATAAACGTCCATGAATCGATCCTTCAGACGAGCGAGACTCTCCCAGGAGAACGGAGCCATCCCTCTATAGACGCAAAAGAGAAATGCTGAAACAGGATAAGGCAAGCGCGGTGATATCGCGGATCCTTCTCGCTCAAAGGATCCTTATTTATGAGACTTTCGGCAAACAAATGGATAAACGTAATATCTTTTTCCTCGTTCACCCTCCTCGCATCTTGATTCTTTCTCCTTTTCTTCCAGACCCCTCTCGGTTCTTCATCGCTCGTCTCTCAAAAAGACTATGGCGAAACAATTCTTCGAATTTTACCCAGCGATTTTCCTCTCGCGATCTTTGGTGAGGAAATATACACCAGGTGCATCTGCGGAGAAGGAAACGACTTTTTTCAACATCGAGATTAATTGCTGCCTCGAGTGATACATCAGCTTGTTTCTTATCGCGGAGGGGAACGAAATAATCCAAGATTCCTCTTACGATCGATGATAAAATCATTTAAATAGCAACTGTTTTAGCTTTTTTCGTTAATAATTGAATAGTTGATACACGCATAAATATTTTCACCGCAACATTGTTTGATATATTTTTTTTTTTATAAATAAAAAAAATTCTTGTCAAATGATCATATTTTGCTCCGTTTTACAGTTTAAATTTGCAGATTTTTTTGCTTACACTATGAACTCATCCATCCGGCCGCCCGCATCATTTTTCATATTTCATAACCTTTTATACACATCAGAGAGGTTCCTACCAGTTTTACCAGTACCGACGACACATTATAGAGTGTACTACATGTACCCGAGTACGTGATAACTATTAGTGCGTGGGTCTTGGCTGATGGAACAGAGATGCGAGTACACCGACTCATAATCTCAAGTCGGAATCAGTCTGGAGTCTCTCCCCCCCCCCCCCCCCCCCTCCTCTCTCTCTCTCTCTCTCTCTCTCTCTCTCTCTCTCTCTCTCTCTCTCTCTCTCTCTCTCTCTCTCTCTCGCTCTCTCGCTCTCGCTCTCCTCGCCACTCCACTGATGATGCTGGTGCACTTATACTGGCATTTATAATTCATCATTATTATTTGAGCTGATTAGAAACACGCGTGGTTCATACTTGCGGATGGTGAGTCCTTTCTCTCGTATGTCTCTTAGTATTATTATTTTTTTTCTTTTTTTGCTTGTCTTCGAGTATAATTGTAGCGTGCAACTATAATCGTCATCCTCCATCCCTTCGCAATACTTTTTTTTTTGTGGCGATTCCCCAATGAAAAAAAAAGTTTTCTCGTTCTCTATCTCTCTCTCTCTCACTCACTCACGCACTCGGACAATGCGAATCGGCAGCTGCCATCATCTAACTGGTGGGCTCGTTAACGATGAGAGAAATCCGAACTTTATCGCTAACCCACACGGCTGTGTGTGCCCTCTGACCTCGAGCCGTTAATAATTGCCTTTTTTCAAGTGTCTCTTATATACATTATAGTCATGTACGCTTGGAATTCGTATGAAACAAGGGTGGAGGGAAGGATGTTAGGACAGAGCTGAGTTTACAGCAGTCGTCGTATATAATTTGGGTGGGAGAAATTGCGGCGTAAAGACTGAAAAAAAAATCGGACTGGGTGGTGAGTGAGCCAGAATCGTGACTTTTGTAACATTGATTCGTCGAAACGAGGGAGAAAATATATCTGTGAACCACGTCGTATGTATGGGATATTCCATGTTGATTCGACCAGCATCCGGAAAACGTAACGACATGTGACTATTTTTTTTAGTCAAACGTTATTTTTTTATCTTTTTGCGAAATGCTCGTACAAAAACATTCATTTTTACTTTCTAAGATATTCCACAGCTTTCAGATTTTTATTTAAAATTCACTTTTCGAGACTGGAGATAATTTTATTCAATGATTGAGAAAAATTCCTTCAAATTCTTATTTAAAATTTCAAAACAGCAAAAATAAACTCGAATTTGGCGGAATTTCCAAGATGAAAAATTTCCGAAGCTGGTCAAAATTTTTCATGAAATGTCCCATACATATGTAATAAAGTACATAATGCTACTGCGTGACTGTGTTGCTAGAAGCATTGTAGCCCCATCTCCTGTGTGGCAGGGCCATCAAAGGTGCCATAAAAGAATCAACGGCCACAAACAACAGCGGTAGTATCGGAGCATTGGTCCAGCCCTGGAAGAAGAAATAATCTACAGAGAGATATAGAACAATATACATGTATATATGCGCGTTCTCCGGTACGGGCAATGCTCGGGCTCGGTGGGCGAATTTGTCAGTATTAAATAAATAACCCATAAAGGCAAAAGCATCAATCCCCATAGAAGCATTAATGGCCGATACAAGAGACGCTCCTTGGCTGTTATTTTTCATACCGGCAACACACACAAGTACACCATAACGTAATTCTTATATATGTACACCAAAAGGAAGCAAGAGAGAAAGAGAGAGAGAGAGGGGGGGGGGGTGCAAACAACGACGACGTGGAAAGAAGAACGATGGGAAGGAAAAAAATTACAGCAGGACGAGAGAGAAAAGATTTCGCGCCTGAATCGCGAGAAGATTATGCGGAACGACGAGAGATGGAAAAGAAAAAGATGAAGATGATGCGAGAGCCTACGACGAAGAGCTTTTCTCGCTTTTTCTCAGGCTAAGAAAAGTTGTATATCTTCGAGCTTTTTACGACCTATAAGTTTTGCGTTATAGGTTTGGCTGCCGTAGATCAAAAGTGATGTCTCCATTATAACGTAAACACTTAACGACCCTAAAGCCAGAGAGTGCACAACCCCCTCGATGGTGTGCTTTTTTTCTCCATTCATTAACCGTGGAGCTTTTGCTTGCTCATGCGAAATCTAGCAATGAAGATGATTACGTGAAGTTATGAGCCTCGGGATAGTAATGTGTAAGTTTGATTTTCCTTCTGTTCCTGATGTACCGTGAGTTGCAGCGAAACCAGCATTGTGAGAGAAATTGTTCAAAAAAAAATTTTAAAAAGGAATTAGTGAGGTATAAATGTAATTTGACTTGTTTGAAAAAATAAAACAAACGATAATTAATTCGTGAAAAAAAATCACGATTGTACTTTGCGAAATGTAATCGAAATATTTTGCCATTCCTGTCCTCATAGATCAATATTATCACAAGGCATTTAAATATACTTAAATTTGTACGGATTAAATAAAATCGATTAAGACCCAAGTAAATATTATCAAATTCCAATAAACTTTATTCGATGTGAAATTTAAATGTATTTACCGTGAGTGAATCAATTTTCTGTCGTGTCATCTTTTTTGCACAAATATATTATTCCTCATTACAATTTTTTTTTCATCACGCTTAAACAATTAATTCGGTAAGCAGGAAAATATAAGTCAATAAGAGACCACCGAGTGTTATTTGCGGATGTAAATATACTCAGTACAGTATTAGATCGTGAGCTCAAAGTCGGTGAGTGTCTTCTCTCATAGCTGCGAAAGATGATGATGGGCGGTAAAATGAGAACTAGTTGAACATCGAGCCCGTGCGATGAGGCGATACGAAAAGCGGCAAAGACGAAAAGAAAAATCGACGAGTGAGACAGAGGAGAAAGATGGCAAAAGTTATTGCGACAGAATGAGAGAGACAGGAAAAGAGAAGCGCGCGCGCGAGTCGTCTCTGTCGATACAAGGAGTCGATTGTGGAAGAGCTGAAAGGGACCGCGCGAGCCTCACGACGCACGCACCGGGTAAGAGAGCAAAAGCACCGCGAGCCTCGATATAGGCATGTATAGGCATATATATATATATATATAAAGGGCACAGTGGCCGACTGTGTGTCCGATAGATCCTGATGCTGAGATACCGAAACATCGTTCGTTCGCATCTCGAACACACGAGAGCGGCATTCGCTATTAGCTCCAGCTTTGATTGGATCCGTTTAATGGTCCAGGCGACACGCATATAAATTGCTACTTCCAGCTTTGAAGATATTTCGAGGGAGAACGACGTACAGTGAGAAAATGAGAACGAATGCGAAGTAGACAGAGCTAGAGAGAGAAAGAGAGAGAGAGAGAGAGAGAGAGAGATTTTGCGCACATTTATTGATGCATGTGCGACCGTTATTCCGTACGTCCTTCTCTCGCGTAATGCATATAGAGTATTATCGGAATCGCGAGACCACACTTGACGATTTTCTGGTCAGTAGTTCCCCAATCGACTTTTTTTCGAAAAAATATACATATATTGGAGATACAATTTTTTTTTCAACGATTTTTATGGGTCAGTTGTGAAGATGTGAATTTCAGAGTGCTTTTTGCTCTAAATGAGGATTATCTGCAATTGCACAGTAGTACTGATTATTAGTAAAAAAAATGAAACGGGAAAAAATAAATAATAAAAATAAGAAAACCATTTAATTTTAGCCAAATAAATAAAAGTTAAATGAAATAGAATAAAAATTATTTCCGTAAATGGAAAATTATTCGAATGATATAATTAATTATTCTCGTCACGGTAGGTGGACGAAAAGAAAAAAAAAATGACGCGAGCACGAGTCACAGATCGTAACCTCGTAGAAACTTCCGTCATTTCTCTCGTGTCACGTTTTTCTTCTTCTCTCACGGTGATCGGTTAGAATATCGTGTTTTTGAATAAAATTATGTGACGTTATCGCGGGTATAATCGCCGGATCGACACCGAGAATCTCGATGCTCACCGATCTACGACTTACGATCGGTAGCGAGATGCGTTGTGGTTGACGAACTTTCAAAATTTTCAAACTCGTGAAATTCCGCCTCTGTCGACATCGTCGTTGACGTCACTGCTTCTATACTCTCGTTCGTCAGGGTCTGTAACTTTTCTCCCTCGAGCTCCAGGAGAAGAGAAGCCCGCACGAAGCAGGCTCGTTTATGCCACGGTGAACTCTAAAGTTTCGAGGCTATTGCGAATCGCGACTCAAGTTTGACGACTTCATCGGGGGATATAATATTGGATAGCTCGTGGAGAACGAGGAGAAATGGGTTATCCACCAGTCAAAGTTCAACGAAATCATTAATCTTCGTATCGTTAAATTTTGCTCCGGCTGTTTCTTAAATTTTCTTCAGCCCGACAAAAATCACCGAGGCGTTTAAAAATTTCGTCAAAATGATTAATATTTTTTGTATTAATTATTTATTTGATTGGTAATGTCATTGATTAAAATCAAGAAAAGTTTGAGGTTATCGAGAATTTTTTTTTGCTTTTCCAACAAATTAATTTCAATTCAATTTTTCATTTAATTTGATAATAAATCGTAAACGAAAAAGAAACAAAAAAAAATGCGTGAATCGACGGATATTTGTTTGAGAACGACGAGATCATCGATCGTCAGGCCAATTCGTATCCCATCGGTACGTCGACCCAGTTCGGCGATCCCTCGATTAACCGAGATGAGGATAGCTATTGACGACGAGACTCGTGAATCCTTGATCGACGATGTCTCAAACGTCTCTTCGTCACAAACGATGAATATTTATCTGAGACTCAAGCCAACATTCACAAAGACGAAGCGTATAAAAAAGGTCCAAAATGACACTTACGTTGTGACGAGTTCAACCGGACTACTGACGAAATTCCCGTCACTGGAGGGCAGCACAAATTGTGGAAAAAAATCCAAATCCCCAGAAAGGACTAGTCGAAGATTTAATTTCACGAGAATCTTCGCTCCCGAGACAACACAGTCGGAATTCTTCGAGCAAACGACCAAGCAAAAAATCGTCGATTTTTTGGGTGGTCAAAGTTTTACCCTGATGACTTACGGCACGATAAATTCCGGAAAATCTCACACGCTTCATGGAAATTCCGAATCACCAGGCATTATTCCACGAACCATAGAATTCATTTTTTCCGGTGTAAATTGCACCCTCTCGCCCTGGTACAAACCAATGAACTGTTGCGAAGTGACGAGTCTCAGCGAGACTGGACGATGTAAAGAGATCGAGGCTCGTGAACATTTGTTAGCGTCACGATCGATGGAGAAATCCATCTGCGAGGAAGTTTATGGTTCACTGGAAAATTCCATGAAGGAAGAGCGAGATTGTGGTAAAAATGGCGAAGCGATGTACTCGGTCTGGCTGTCCTTTGTTGAAATTTACAACGACAATATTTACGATCTTTTGGTGGATGATGAAACACAAGCAAAGCTGACGCCACTTAAACTCGTCACGGACAAACAGGGTCGAGCTTTCATTCGCGGTTTACGAACGATCTGCGTTACTACCGGTCTCGAGGCTTATCGAATTCTGATGGCCGGTCGATCGAGGCTAACGGTTGGCTCGACGAATCTCAATTCTGGAAGTAGCCGCTCGCACTCGATCTTTACCGTAAAATTGTTGAAATACGCAAAAGAGCGCGTGGCCGAAGAGGTTGAAGTGAGCACAATG
Organism: Dyspetes luteomarginatus; assembly: GCA_963669185.1. Classification (NCBI taxonomy): domain Eukaryota; kingdom Metazoa; phylum Arthropoda; class Insecta; order Hymenoptera; family Ichneumonidae; genus Dyspetes; species Dyspetes luteomarginatus. The sequence goes on from OY769907.1 coordinate 3,706,939, forward strand.
ACATTTTGCGATCTGGCTGGAACCGGAAGATCGCGAAAGTTCAAATCAACTGAAAATGAGCTCAAAGAGGTCAAAAGCATCAATACGAGTCTGTTGGTTCTTGGCAGGTGTCTCAAAGTTGTGTCCGAGTGTCAAACATTGCGACAAAACGTCGAGGTCATAGGTCCATTTCGTGAATCCAAACTAACGAGATTGTTTCAACGCAGTATTTTGGGAAAGGAAAATCTATGCCTAATCGTTACCGTTGATTCGTCACCAGAACTTTACGTCGAAACGCTCGCTGTTTTGACTTTTGCAGCAATTGCTAAAAAAATAATCGTTGAGTCTGGAAGGGATGGAAAACGATCTTACGTAACCGATCTCGTACTTTCCAGTCCCAAAAGTTCGGAGAATCATGAGTGGAAAAGACCGACAACCGTAGGTCTCATCGAGTCTTCCGGTAAGCCGGAAGCTGCGCTTGAACTCGATGTGGAAGAGCTGAAAGAACGCAATGTCTGTTTGACCAAAGAAATTATGATATTGCGTGAAACAGCGTTGAATCGCGAGTACGAGATACGTCAGGAATTGGCCAATCTTTACGCGGGAATAATCAAAGATATTGAGGCCAATTGGCAAAAACGTACCAAGGACGTGGAGGAGGAAAAAGACGATTTTTTAAAATGGTCGGTGAAACAAATGGAGATCTTTTATAAAGAGAGAATCGACAGTCTGACGAATCGTAAGAGACGCAGAACTTCCGGTGGCGATCAACTCGACGATGGAAAGGAGTTTTGCGAAGAGCTCGAGGCTGAGAATTCTCAGATAAACGCGAAAGTTGTCGAGCTGCGGCAATCGGTGAAACAATTGAAGGAGGAACAGGATATTTTGAGCGCTGACAAGAGCAAGTGTGTTTTTGAGCTTTCTTTAACGAAGGACACCCTTAAGCAAGTGCGACAATTGCTGGATGACGAGAGGGGTGAAAAAATCATTATAAATGATGATGGTACTCTAATCGATGATTTGCGATCTCTGATCAATGAGAAAAACCATTCTATCAAGAAACTAAAAAAGTGTCTTGAAGATGCCAACAGCGAACGCGTGAAAGGTGCACGGAGCTCGGCCGATAGAGTTGAAAAAATTGACCTCGAATTACCAGAGTCGGAAATTACCTCAATTTTGGAATCATTGACACTGGAACAATTGGAAAATGAATTGGGAAAGCGAAATGGACAAATTGACAATGGTAAAAGGTCGATCGGTATCGAAATACTCGAAGAATCGATCGTAATCGAGGGTCAAGAGATCGATGCAAAATTTTCATCGTCAACTTTTAGAAAGGAAAGCAACGATTTTTTTCTACCTTCTTCAACTCGATACTCGATAATTGAGGCAGAAAATTCGATTCTTGGTGAAGAAACGAGCTACACGGTAGATTCTTTGATTTCTTCAGGCGATCCGTCGTTCCAAACCGACGAATCAATGAAAAATTTGCACTTCACTTTTCTCGGTACGATTGACAATATTTTCATCGATCAGAGCACAATGGATGATTCGGGAATAGTTGTGAGCAACGCGATATCGAGCACGGAGAACAGCGTGAGTCACGTGACCGAGGAAAAATCGAACCAGACAAATTTCGATAATTTAGAGAAAAATGGAAAAATCAATGAAATTATTAAAGAACGAGTTGAACAATTGAAAATTGATTATACTCAGCTCAAAGCTGAGCATCTTCAAGAAACTATCCGTGTTACCGATTTATCCCAAGAGCTCGAATCCATTCAGTACGCTCTGGGTGAGCTCAAGGAGATCACTCGTCAGAATGAGCTCAAAATTCTCGACTATCAGCACAAATTGGCATCACGCGAAAATGATTTGTCGATTCTCGGACGTTCGAAGATCGAGATTGACACGCGATTGTCTGAAATTACGAGACAACTCGAGTCACGTTCGATCGCTTACGAGGGAAAAATCGACGATCTTCGTGAAAAATTGAAAATTCGTCAGGATAATGAAAATCGTGCATTGAAGAATCTTGAGGAGTGTCAGGAAAAATCGTCATCTCTAGAGAGTCAATTGGCCATCGCTCATGTGGAAATTGATAATAATTCGACAAAATGTTTTACCGAGCACGTGCCAAGGATCGAACAACTGCAGCAAGAATTATCGGCTAAGAGTCAGCGTGTCAGCGAGATGGATGAAAAAATGGTAAAATTTGAGAATGATCTTGCGCGGGTTTATAAATTGAACGAGAGAGTGACGAATTTTGCGATGATAGTCGACGAATATCAGAGAGAGAAGGATGAACTTAAGCGACAATTGCTCGAACGATTAGAGATGCAATCATCCCTCGAGTCCAAAATCAAAAGACTCACGAGCAAAGTGCACGAACGAGAAAATGAAATTTCATCGCTAAAAATGGATTTGGGCAACGTTGTCAGGATGAACATGGAGAATAGCGAGAGAGCTCGTGAATTGAGCAAAGAAATAGCCATTGCGAATGACAGATTGGCCAGCGTGAAAGCCGAGATGACGCGATCGGAGGAGGAACGACGAAAACTCGAGCGAATCTCCGGACACGAGATTGGAAATCTTATCACTAGACTGGCCGATTTTGAGAAGAACGCGACGATTCTAGCTCGTATGAGAGACAACGAAGAATCGCGCGTCGACGAATTGGACAGAGTCAAAGTACTTTTGCATGAGAAGGAACGTGAAATGTGTCTCTTCAAAAAAAATCGCGATAAAACTATACGAAGGTACGTGTGTGTGTGACTTTCTTTTGGCAATTATATTATTGTACGATACGATTATATTTATATAAATTTTACACCATTTAGCCCTGTATATATGGGAAATTTATGAATTTTTCAGCATCATTTTCAGATGAAGTTTTGCTTCAAATTTTTGTATTATTTCTAAAATTCATCGTTTGGTTATTGAGTGAATATTTTTTTATTTTACCCGTGAATTTTTAATCTTACATCTATAGAGCTGAAAGAAATGAATTGATATAGAAATACTTTGCGTGATTTTCCAAAATAAGTATGAATTATATTAAACATTTATATTTTTTCACTCATACATTCACACAAATCACTAAAAATATTAAGTTAATTAAACCATCAGTTTTTATCTGTGTTTAATAAATATTGTTTTACCTCGATAAATCAATTATACATATAATGAGTGAGCAAATTATTGTTGGACTTTGTATTCCTAGTTTTATTTGCATGATTTATTTTTTTTGGAAATTTCACGATTACTCATTTTACAAAGATACGAGGCACTGATAAGAAAACTTCAGGCTGACGTCGAGATGAGATGCAATCGTGAGTCTTCAAAGCTACGAATGTTGTATCCGAAAAAATCGATATCCAAGGAATCATTGGCAAGCATGACCGAGTCACTTCAATGGAAAACTACACTTCGTCAGAGTATTGATAAAGTTAGAAGTTCTCAGTGTGTTGTTGGCTCGCGAAAATGTCGTCGATGGCAATCTTCGGATCGCTGCGATCATCGATGCTCTCAAAGCTACCCCACTCGTTCGACAATAATAAAACGTGCGAGTTCACATGCTCTGATTCGTTCATCAACGTCTATGGAAGGTTCGCGATCGAGCGGAAGTAGAAATTTACCCATGGCCTACGACGATGACAATGACGACGACGACGACGACGACGACGACGATGATGACGATGATGCGTGCGCTGGACATGGAATAATTGAGGTAAAAATTCGCAATTAGACGTAGGAACATGCGTGGACTTTTTTCACATGACAAAAAAAAAAGTGCAACATTGAAAATAATATAAACATTCGATTTTATTCATTAAATTAATATGAAAAAATTGGATAAATAAATTTTCATTAATCTTAGCAGCTTGACTCACTTTTTTCACGAAAATATATATTTTTCGTATCACAGAAACTCTTATACCAATGGGATATTTAATTAAATCCGGTAATAATAATCAACTACAAAACTAATTCACGGAATGTAATTAAAAATGTTCAAAAGTTAATATGATGACAAATGAATTGAATTTTTTTATAAAATCTTCTATAAAATATCATGCGTGTTTTTCAAGTTCGATTATTCAACTGAGATGGATTTCTGATAGCAGTAAACGTTTCAGACAGAAAGACGGACAGAACTGAATCTCGACATTGTAGAATGTCGTGGCTGTGGACGAAGAGACGGACTCTCGCAGGCTGCTGCAACCTTTGCCATGCCATCGACGAGCGACGAATCGTTCACGGATTATCGCGATGTGCCGGAATGGATGGAAATCCGAAGAACCAACGGCAGAACACATTTTCGTATGCGAAAGGGTGACTCGGGTATCGTGGACGGAGGAAAGCCAAGAATGTGATTTATCATCGAGTTTATTTGATTATTTTCGTGTCACTTGTTATCGTTAATTTTTATTACTTCACACCCGGAAAATTTCAGTATAGTCAAAATATTTATTGAAGTGATAACTAAAAATTGGTGATTTTTTTAAAACAATTTTCTAATAAACAGTGTTAATTTTCACTACAAAATAGTAGCATGAATCACAAAATTTGTCATCACTAATAATTACAACCGAATACGACAAATTTTTTTATCCATTTATTCTATTTCCTTTTCTTCCAAGTCATTTATTTTCATTGAATTCAATTACAAGTTTTTCTTATGTATTGTTTATCACTAATAGTTGAGATTCAATTGAGAAGTGCAACATTCTCATTTTTCTCAATGTTGTTCCTGTAACTTGATGAAATTATTGGCAATCATCTCTCGTTCATCGAAAATAAAAATGTCAACGTGTGTCAAATTATATTTATTATTGTCCCGGAAGGGAAGGAAGACGAAACGTTCCTTTTCTCTGGCGATGACGTGGGGAATGATGTAAACCAGATTATGATAAACCGAGGAGGGTGAATTATCGATAACCAATAATGTCATTGGTTTAAGAGCGAGGGGGCTACACGAGAGACAAGATGATAATGGCAAAATGTGGATTTTCCATGACGTTCATAATAATGAGCCGATATAGTACCATCCCCCGTTCAAACAACCCCCGAAAAAGCTACGGGCTGGCAAACGTGCGTAACTATATCGCCTTGTTCAACGAATCGAACAGGGTAATGGTAGTCACTTATCGGAAAATTCGTATATGACAGTGAAAAAAAAAAAATATTTTAACAAAAGAAGCTCCAAAAGAAGCTTTAATATCTTTAGGATGAACATATGTTAAAACTTTTGAGCCAAAGCATCGAATTTGTAATTTAATTCGCATAAACAAAATGAACGTTGAGATGCCTGTCATTGCTCTTGATTTGAGGATGATCAGGGTCTAAATATGCCTGTCATAATCTTTAAAAAAATATATATATATATATAAAATAATGTAGTTTGCACCGTAAATTATATACACTCACCGCTGATCCAAATTGGCGTGATCAATTGACTGAAAATATTCACTGATTCAGTGTATCATCAATCATCTCTCAATTCATCTTCTTTCGATTCATTATAAAAAAAATTTTTGGATGTAGAAGATAAAGATTGGATAAATTAATTCCGATGTTCCTGTCGAAAAAGTAGAAAGTTATTTACTTTGATGTTACTTCTAGGTTTTTTCCTGATAAGGGCGATCCTCATTTCCCCAAAACCCTCATTTACTTGCTCACGACTATGTACATATTTTTGTGTCTTGGTTCACGTGGGGTGGACCATCGGGTTTTATTGGCAATATGCTATAATTTCCGACATTAGATGCCGCTGACGCTCTTAGACTCATTACCTCCCTATACACATGCTGGACCCTCTATACGTGATCTTCTTTCTGGTCGTCCTATACGTATTTCCTTGCCAAACTTGTCCTTTCCCTTTTTCCGCGCATTATTTTCATCCCCCCTTGCGTCCTCGTGTCTCTTTCCAATCCCTCTATATAGGAAATTATGGATATAGGCCTGATATCTACAGATATTCTTTGGCAAAGGATAACGAGGGGTGTATATTAGATGAGGGAACTTTGATACGATGAAAATGTACGACCCATATAATGTATAAAGAGACGATGTGTAATATCAAGTCATGTGACAATGTCTCAACGAAAAGAAATGACAAAAAGGTGATTTACAATTCATGTATTTTTTTAATAATGTTATTGTCATCATTATTGTATAAATTGTTTAATAGATTTTCATATTGACTTTATGGATTTTAATTAAGATCGCAGTAGAAAAATTCATATAAATGGTCATCGTTCTTGGTTGAATTCTGTTTCTTTCCCATCGTAATTCGTCAATTGTTCGCTCTGCGTGCGTCTCTCTTTTGCATTATCAAATCAATGAGGTTTTTTTGAGGTGTTTCCAGCACTATATATAATATGGACAAAGCTGTCGAGGAGAAGAGACTCGTTATTGAGACGCGTGCGCGGACGGCGAATATTCCCATGGCTCTCGCTCCATTCCAACTGCCAAAATGGAGGAAGAAATGGGTATATTGAGAAGAGGGGGTAGTTTTCCCGATGGCAGATTGCGAGAGTGCCATTTTCGCTGGCTCACCTCTCTTCACCGCGGTTATTTCTCCGGGCAAATGTGCCGCGAACTTTTCTCTTTCAATTGGCAATAAGATTTGATCGTTGCGGGAAATATCATCCAATTTCCTTTTCTCTTGGTCCCTGTGTGCGAGCCACATTGGCTTATTCCATTATACTTCGGTCGGTTCTATATATATATATATCGTTTTCCTGGTTTTCCAGCTTTTGATATGCTTTTATGCTGCTTTCACTGCGTTCACTGTTCTTGGCCAGAGAATTGCCATCGTTGTTCACTCGCACTCTTCTATGTACAAGCTTGTACTGCCACCTTCAATTGTCTCAACTCCCTTTGACTTTTTGGGTTTGGTCAAAGGGTGGACAACCAGCCACGCCTGAAATCATCACTAGGACCAAAACTTCCATTGGCCGGCAACGAAAAATCTTCAAAAAGGCCCATCCCCTCTTGTCACGCTTCGCCAGAGCTTTCAAAAAATGTATTGAAGATTAAGTGAATGATAAATTTTCATTCAATCCAAAAACTTTATTTAATTTATATGAAATTCATGTGTCATTGATCAATTTTCAATTTGGCTGGTTCGAGTAAATTTTATTTTTCTCTGAAAATAAAGCATTTCGTCTTGAGCCCCTCAATTGATCGCATACTTCGAATTTCGAAATATTTTAAAGTAAACCAATAATGGAGAGAAAGAAATTTGAGTCACAATCCATAAAATGATTCTCTCGTATTTCTCGTGCTGCGAGCTTCGCGGCATCAAAATCTCGTTTCGTATATTTTTCTATACATATATATCCATTCAGGTTCTGGTTTGGAACGCGAGGAAAGAAATGGAACGAACTCGTTAAGATCCTCGAAGATTGCCAGTGAAAGGAAAAAAAAACGATGGGAGTGAACAAGTAGGAGAAAAAAAAAAAAATGGAGCAGAGTAAAAATAATTCACGAGAAAATTACGCGAGAGCTGTCCAGGCTATTTTATTACCGGCGATTCGTCGACGCCGAGAGAGCAGAGAGTTAGGTTAGAGAGGAGGTGAAAGAAGGTGGAATATCGTGCCCAGATTAACCAACGAAATAAAAGTGTAGGCCGCCGTTCCCGTTTGCAGTGCAAAGTCCTTCACTATATATACAGTATAGACACTTTATAAGACTCACAACCAAGAATTTTCGCCAATATACACGTTGAATGTACATTGCAGAGATGTATAAACGTACGGAGAGTGGGGGATGAATAGAGGAATGAAGGAATCATTTATTGGCGACCTGAAAAAATGAAAAAAAAAACAACAATTATTGATCATCTGCATCATCTGATCTCATCTACCATCTCCCCATGGTAGGCGTTCGGCCTAGACCATTGAGCACGCATCAAAGTCTCGTCAGTCTATGCTGCGAAGTATCGGTGCCGTGCAAAGTCCTTCACTATACATACAATATAGACACTGTATAAGAATTTTCGCCAATATACACGTTGAATGTACATTTCAGAGATGTATAAACGTTGTACGGCGAGTGGGGGATGAATAGAGGAATGAAGGAATCATTTATTGGCCATCTGAAAAAATGAAAAAAAAAAACAACAATTATTGATACCTATAGCTTTATTTTCTCTCGTCTCGTCGTAAAATCGTTGAGACCATCACGCTTCGGTTAAAAAATCTTCTACTCAAGATATAAACATAATGGATTCGAGATGAAAAGTTTGATAATATTGCACGGGATATTACGATGACCACACCCAGAAATAATGGAATCCATAAAATTCTCACTGAAATATAAAATCGATAATTTTTTCGTCCATCATGCTCCCTTGAGCGCATGTTGGCTACACACACGAGACATAACAATGTGTACATATAATCGGACGGAGTCTTTCCCTGCCACGATATACATGCTGGGTAGGAAAAACGTTGAAAAGGAGAGCGAGAAAAGGAAGACGTTGGGCGCGGTGGAGAAAAACATCAATTTTTGAAGTGGACGAGTGTGGGAGAGTCGTCTTGTTAAAAGTAACCTGCCTCATTGCCTCCAATATCTCGTAGTATCGTGACTATATACAGCTTCCAATCCACCCTTGGTTCATGCGACTTGGTGGTGGGATATGCGCAAGGGTGTACCTTCAGAACTCAGCATCTCAATAGCCCACTCAAGCTGCTGGGTGGCGCGTCATCTTGTTACAAGACTGTAACACGTAATTTTTTTTTTTTAAAGACACACTTGAAGCTTCATGTATGTACGTCTCAATTTGGTTGCGCTCTCGTATTCGTGGAAGAAGGTGGGGCAAAATGGCCCACCAAAAATAAAAAGCATGCATATTTTGAGTCAGTTGCGCGTTATTCGATATCATGTGCTGATGACAATAAAAATTTTGATGGATCACGTATCGCCATTAGGGTGGCAACCGCTTAAATCTCGAAACTATCAAGCTTATTGTACTTTTTCCACCATGAAAAATAAAATCTTGCCATTAATAAAAGTAATTTTCAGAGTATAAAATTGTTTTGAATTCAACGTACACTGTATGATACATATGATTAACTGATGAATTAACTTTGGACTGACAGTTGTTTAAGCCCCTCAAAGATTGAGGTCCATATTGCCCCACATTTCCTCCTCACGTGGTTACACACTAATACTCTCTCAGTCTGTACAAACTTATACATGAAGTCTCGTGTGCCTGAACGATCGGACATCTATCTCGGATCGTTCAATCGAATAGTCAAATATCATCGTCGTTGGAAGGAAAAATGTACTGAGAAAAAGTACCGTCCTTGGCACTCAAAGTTCTTGTCGCTGCGCTTGAGCACGAAACTATCAAGCTCATTGTACTTTTTCCACCATGAAAATAAAATCTTACCATTAATAAAAGTAATTTTCAGAGTATAAAATTGTTTTAAATTCAACGTACACTGTATGATACATATGATTAACTGATGAATTAACTTTGGACTGACAGTTGTTTAAGCCCCTCAAAGATTGAGGTCCATATTGCCCCACATTTCCTCCTCACGTGGTTACACACTAATACTCTCTCAGTCTGTACAAACTTATACATGAAGTCTCGTGTGCCTGAACGATCGGACATCTATCTCGGATCGTTCAATCGAATAGTCAAATATCATCGTCGTTGGAAGGAAAAATGTACTGAAAAAAAGTACCGTCCTTGGCACTCAAAGTTCTTGTCGCTGCACTTCAGCACGAAACTATCAAGCTTATTGTACTTTTTCCACCATGAAAATAAAATCTTACCATTAATAAAAGTAATTTTCAGAGTATAAAATTGTTTTGAATTCAACGTACACTGTATGATACATATGATTAACTGATGAATTAACTTTGGACTGACAGTTGTTTAAGCCCCTCAAAGATTGAGGTCCATATTGCCCCACATTTCCTCCTCACGTGGTTACACACTAATACTCTCTCAGTCTGTACAAACTTATACATGAAGTCTCGTGTACCTGAACGATCGGACATCTATCTCGGATCGTTCAATCGAATAGTCAAATATCATCGTCGTTGGAAGGAAAAATGTACTGAGAAAAAGTACCGTCCTTGGCACTCAAAGTTCTTGTCGCTGCGCTTGAGCACGAAACTATCAAGCTCATTGTACTTTTTCCACCATGAAAATAAAATCTTACCATTAATAAAAGTAATTTTCAGAGTATAAAATTGTTTTAAATTCAACGTACACTGTATGATACATATGATTAACTGATGAATTAACTTTGGACTGACAGTTGTTTAAGCCCCTCAAAGATTGAGGTCCATATTGCCCCACATTTCCTCCTCGCGTGGTTACACACTAATACTCTCTCAGTCTGTACAAACTTATACATGAAGTCTCGTGTGCCTGAACGATCGAACATTTATCTCGGATCGTTCAATCGAATAGTCAAATATCATCGTCGTTGGAAGGAAAAATGTACTGAAAAAAAGTACCGTCCTTGGCACTCAAAGTTCTTGTCGCTGCGCTTGAGCACGAGATATTACTGCGATTTGCCATGAAAAACGATTTAACGAGGCTTTGCTGGCCATTCTCTCTCCTTCTTTCCCTCTCTCACCCTGCCTTCTCGCTTCTCTTCACTGATTCAACCGACCCCACACGATAGTTATGCCTCGGGCTACTTAATTCGCATATCAGCTCGACAGGGGTATAAAATTTCTATACATGGAGGATGGGAAGGCGTTGTATAGTTGGAAAAATGGAGAAAAGAGATAGAGACCTGAAAAGACCGATTGTAGAAAAAGGGAGAAAAGTCACTGCCTATATATATATATGTCTATACATTTATCCACGAATAAGCCGTGGCCAACACCTCAAGGCACAAAAAACCGGCTGGGAAATATAAAAAACGTGAAATATAAATCGCACAGGGGCATTTTCTTATCGTATGCTCCTCTGTTTTGTCTCGCGTTTGCCGTATGTAAAAACGAATAAAATTGCGTGAGCGGTAAGTTGCGTCGAGGGATCTGGAAGCGAGAGGACACCGCAAACATCGGAGATACACGAGCGGAGCATCACGAACGAATGGCCAGAGCCAACCCTCCCCGTACATATATATCGCCGGGGGCTGCTAAACAATCGGCTTTCGCTCTCACCCTGATGTGCAGGTCCGGTGTTTGTCCGTATCGCTGTCACTTTCTCCCTCTCTCTCTCTCTCTCTCTCTCTCTCTTTCTAGATCTCTTTTTGTTTCGTGTATATATTTGCCTCTGAATTCGTATATGCACGCACAAGGCGAGCATATCGGCATTCGAAACTCCCGGATTTTCTACTCTCAACTTTTAAACCCCAAACCATCCCTAAACATTCTCTTTTTTTTTTTTTTGTCAGTTTGAGATAGTTATTCTTTACGAATGGCAAGAGAATGAGAAAGGCGACTCGCTTATAATACACGTGTCGATCATTGGGGATTTGGACAGGGCGTTGCGAGATCCCTGGAGGTTTTTGTTCCGAAGTTACTCCCTGATACAGTATATCAGGAAATGCATAAGGGGGGGGGGGGGGGGAGATTTTGTAAAATTGACAACGATTCTTGGGGCCAAAGGTTGTTTTTTTTTAATATAAAAAATATGTTTCTTTTCTTATACATTTTGCTCAAATTTCGACTCATTCGTAAAGTGTAAAGAGTTTTTTTTTCCCCATTTGACAACGTGAAAGAAGTCAAAGCTGAAAATATAAAATAAAGTAAGATAATTAATTAGTAACGAGAGTATAATTATTAACTTTCTATCACTCCATTTTTAATGATTATCCTTTTAATCTTATGAAACAAAAAGTATTTTTTCGCTCACCGATATAACTTTGACCATAAAATTGTACATGTAACAAATTAAGAGCTAAAAAACATCGATATTTAAAAAACATTTCTAGAATAATTCAATGATGTAAAGATGATTGCTGGCATTAAAATCAGCGAGGTCGAAAAAGATCTCGAAAGGGTTGATAGCGAGTGGTTGATGTAAATACGAGACCTACCTATATATACGTATATATAGATGTGCAATAGAGTTATTGCGTAATATCGTGTTGAAAACTGAGTAAAGGAAAAATATGCAATAAACTCACTGTCATTCCCTCCTCCCTCGCTCCCTTCTCATCTCTCGTTCACTTCTAAAAACATTTCTAGAATAATTCAATGATGTAAAGATGATTGTTGGCATTAAAATCAGCGAGGTCGAAAAAGATCTCGAAAGGGTTGATAGCGAGTGGTTGATGTAAATACGAGACCTACCTATATATACATATATATAGATGTGCAATAGAGTTATTGCGTAATATCGTGTTGAAAACTGAGTAAAGGAAAAATATGCAATAGACTCACTGTTATTCCCTCCTCCCTCGCGCCCTTCTCATCTTTCGTTCATTTCTAAAAACATTTCTAGAATAATTCAATGATAAATTGTAAATATCATTGATGGCATTAAAATCAGCGAGGTCGAAAAAGATCTCGAAAGGGTTGATAGCGAGTGGTTGATGTAAATACGAGACCTGCCTATATATATATATATATATATATATTTATATATATGTGCAATACAGTTATTGCGTAATATCGTGTCGAAAACTGAGTAAAGGGAAAATATGCAATAGACTCACTGTTATTCCCTCCTCCCTCGCACCCTTCTCATCTCTCGTTCACTTTCCCGGCTAGTACCCAGAGAAGTTCGTATTATTGCGTGTATATATACAGGATTGTCTCCGGTTTTCCCGTTTGCTCGAAATGCCTGCCTTTCATTTTCCACGGATTGTAACCAGCTTCTCGTCGTCGTATAGTTGCTCCTTCTCTTTCTCTCTCTCTCTCTCTCTTTCTCTCCATGCCGTCGAGGCCGTGGAGTATTGCCTGCAGCTTCAACGTTTGAATTGCATTACGTATTATTGCTTATTGTTCGGTATTCGCGGGCGCGAGAGCGCTATATATATTTTTATATATCTATAGCGTGTTGTAAGCTCGCTCGCTTTCGCTTACTTCGCCACACGATCTCGAGCTGCAGTCCGACCGTTTTACTATTCATTCCCATCCCCTGCTCCGACTTCCACAAAATTCTATGTCTCTTTCCTGCCGCATATTCCGGGGATTGTTCCACCCTCGAGATGCAGTACCGCGGTTTTTCGTTAATTCTCGTGCGCTCGCAGATATATTTATGCGATGTTTGCCAATCCTCGGAAAAAGCAGCACGTTTCGCGCATTGAGAATTACGAAGATCGTCTTTCATTTTGTTTTGTGTATGCAATGCACAGTTCTTCAGTTTCAATATAATAATAATTATTATTATTATAGTAATAATAATTACAATAACATGCTGAAAATTATTAGCTATTTGCTCGTGAAGGAAACATTTCCAAGTGTCCAGCAGCCCCGATTTTGTTCATCTTCATAAATATTGTAGAGCTCACAAATGTAAGGAAGACGTACAAAATATTATATGACAGTTTAACACCCCCTTGATAGGGATGAACTACCTCTGAGTATTTTTTTTTAAGTTTCGTAAACAATTAGCCCAACTTTAATTGTTTTCAGCCGATGGTAATTTCTACATCCCTATCAATAGAATGTTTGTTCTTTTTCAAATATCCCATTCCGGACATTCAAGGGAGGATCAAGTCATAACGTGTGATCGTTTTATTAAAATTAATACATTACAGTCATAGTATTTCATGGAAATATTTGAACTTAACATTTCTATACTCCCAGCCCCCTTGAATGTCTACATTGTTATATTTGAAACAGAAGAAAAATACGCAACGAAACGATTTAGGATGAACGAATCCTTTACGAGCAATTTAAAAAAAAATATGACTCAGTGCAGGTAAATTTTAAGTTTCGTAAACAATTAGCCCAACTTTAATCGTTTTCAGCCGATAGTAATTCCTACATCCCTATCAATAGAATTTATGTATTTTTGTTCTTTTTCAAACATTCCATTCCGGACATTCAAGGGAGGGCTATGACTTTCTGTATCAAGTCATAACGTGTGATCGTTTTATTGAAATTAATGCATTACAGTCATAGTATTTCATGGAAATATTTGAACTTAACATTTCTATACTTCCACCCCCCTTGAATGTCTACATTGTTATATTTGAAACAGAAGAAAAATACGCAATGAAACGATTTAGGATGGACGAATCCTTTACGAGAAATTTAACAAAAAAATATGACTCAGTGCAGGTAAATCACCCCCTCAGGGGGGTGCTCGAATATTGAAAGATATTGCTTGCTATCGAATAATTAGAATTATTGTATCAATTTGTTTTCGTATTTTAGCGTTAACGATGATCAACAGGATTATAGCTAAACAAAAATAACAATTTTCATGATCATTTTGAATATTTTTCGTGACACGAATAGCTCTTCAATGCACAAAAAAGTCGGTCGTGCGAAATATTGATTGACAAAAGAGCGGTCGACATCTTTCAAGGGGTTAAATGACACGAGGAAATATAATCCTTGGCTGTGCCAATTTGAAAGGGTTGAAGAGACAGATGTGCCGGACTGAATGGGTGGCTTTCTCCTTAGGTCCTCCTTCTCACTTTTCATTTTGCTCGATCGTTCAGCGGGGAGAGAGCAAATCGGCTAATCGTGACAAGCACTGATCCGGGATCGCCGAATTATAAACTAATGTCTCTCTCTCCCTCTCTCTATTCTCGTTGAAACTTTGCCCTCAATGTGAGTGTATATTCCTACCCCACAAAATTCAGGGCGTTTCAGGACACTCTAACTGTTATATCAGATATAGAGCTCAGTTATTGGCTGGTCCTCAATTATTGGTCGTCTCGATTAAAAACTTTCATGCCCTTTGCTCACGCTTAATTTTTCTCATGAATTTCTTTCTCGTGCTGATTGCGTTTTCTTGAGACCAAAGTTGCATGTTTTAAGTTACACAGGCACTGATGCTTCGCAGCAAGGACTGTCCTGTCAAGAGATATCTCGGGGTCTGAGAGTCTGAATAGGATGATAAATACAATAAAAGATATTCAAGAATTAGGTTGTCAAGTGCTAAATTATACACATAATATGTGCATATAATAACGTATTGGCAGTTTTTTCAATACCTTCTCGTCGAAATTTTATCATTCATTTAAACATCAAAATATTTTCTCTTTGTACCGAGTACTTTGTGTCCGGGTGAAAATTTTCTCTTTTCAATGATGACATATACGCAAAACTTTAAGGAGATGGAGCGAGATGCTGCGAATTTGCAAATCAAAGCGAGATTTGTCGAAATTTATCGGGAAGCTGGGCTCAATTAGGCAAATAAGCAGTCCAACTGGATGGAACCACAAATATATATGATGCATAAAGTGGTGAAACGAACGAGTAGCGAGAACGGATGAGAATGGATAGAAGGGTGAAACGACAAACAATCCTTCTCGTTCGCTTCCTTCATCGTACTCTTTCCTCTCCCTATATACATATATATATATATATATATATATATATCTCATCTCAATTGTGAACCGTGCGAGACCATTTCATTTCGTTTCATTTGTTCATCCCCCGTAACTTTGCGAATCCCTCTATCCATCTCTCGTTTTCATTTGTTCCGTTTTCTCTCTTCACCATCAAACGTTTCTGTACATGTGTATATGTTTGCATGTATGTGTGTGTCTGTGCGCCAACCACCCTCGAATTTGGAACTGGAAGCCTCTAGTTTTGCCTGTGGCGAGATGACTGTGAGCTCATCTGCTGGAGGTGCTTCATTGGCCTTCTGTGCATTGCACTGTATAGCCTTCACGATTAACTGACCAAAACCGATGACACTGACAATGCGTTGAGACACTTAAGTCAACGCAGTTTTACCGCAATCTCATCTGATGATTCGCATTTGAGCGATTCAAACTTCTGACCACCAAAAATGGCTACGTATCTCGTTACGTCGAAGCAACCCTCTTATCGTGCTCCTTCCCCCATCGCTTATTTGATTTTTTGTTCCTGTGACAATTTACATTCGGAAATTATAAACTATTTCAATTATCTTTCACTTTCATAAATTGTCAGGAGAGAAATAGCCAAGCTTTTTTTTCAATTTGGCATACGTACGAAGATTATGCATTTCTGTCAATAATGTATGAAAATTTTAGATCCTTAATTTAAAATTGTCACGACAGTTGTACCACTCTGATATCATAGAATTCGTTGATTATAAAAAATCATTGAAGATTGCTATGTTTGTACATTGGTAGAAAAATTAAATTTCTTTTTTTTTTTTTAATATTTAATCAAAAAAGTGACCTAATTAACGAGACGAGGTCATTTCACTTGACCCCTCTCTGTGTTACGACCAAGTTTCGTTTTAACGACGCAATGAAATAAAATCGTTTCCTCACCATCGTCATTGCCACTTATCATTTATAAGACCTATGATTAGCGAGAGAATAATATCGGGAAGTTGCAGTGGAAGCGATGCAGGGCAATATTAATCGAGGCAATATAGAAAAACCACAAATTTTCACAACTTTGTAAGATAGGACAATATCGATATATATATATGCGAAAGGACTCAGTGTATATCGGAGATATGTCGAGGATACATTATAGAGAAAGATAAAAAGGAGAAGAAGAAGAAATTGAGCAAGCGAGAGCATCAAGACTCCGAGAGGGCCGACAAACGGAGAGTCGTAATAAAATAGCAGACGCCGATAATTGCCGGCGTTTTTACGAGGCTGTCTCGGATCTCGCACTTTCGAGTAACGACCCCGGAGGGTCTCAGGCGACTATGTCTGAGTCTTGGTGTCTGTTACTCTTGTCTTGCCCGAGCACAAGCTCGAGATAAAGATTTCAATTCCTGGGAATGAAAATTGTCGATCAATTTAGCAATTGACCTGAAATTCCGCTATAATAAACCACAATCTGCGGCCCACATATATGCTGCTGGTACAGTTCTTTATCTTCTCATAATATACGAATTATTTTGTACGGCGTCTGTATCATAAATTGACCAATTTTTAAATCATTCTTATAAGAATCGTCGAAAATTCAAACCGATTATTAAATATTATTTAATATTCATACGACTTTCTATTGTGAATCTGGCCAATAAGCCAGACTAAAATCCAGTCTAAAATCCAGTCTAAAATCCGGTCTAAAATCCTTTCTAAAATCCAGTCTAAAATCTACGTAAATTAATCGATTCCATGATATCAATGAATCTTGAAATTTCTCGAGAACAATCATGTGGGCTGTTTTATTCTTGTTCCAATTACAATTGCAGATCGACATGCATCTAGATCATTTAATATCATAATCGTACCAATCGTTTACGACCTTTGATCTTTACCGGTTTTAAGAATCAGGCAAATCAGATGCATATTCCTCTCTTTCCGTCTCGTCGACCCCTCGCTTTTATTTAATTTCACCATAAACGGAAAACGAAAGAGAGACGGAGAGCGAGAGAGCTATACAGCAACCCCATCCACACTATATGTCAATGTATATCTATATATATATATATATATATATAAGTCCGTAGTTTCCGGACTGATGAGTAAGATCGCGTGTGTGGAAAGGACCGAGTAATTAAGTTCTCGCCGGTCTTTCATTCCATCTCTTTCTCTTTCTCGCACTGGATATATATACATATATATAGATAGATAGCTTGGTAGAATGTTTGAATGCAGTGTCGGTAAGACGGCTTTATTCAGCGCTGTGTTCGTGTCATTATTTGCGCATTGGTGCACTATGTTATGACCCGAAGATAGCCACGGATATTCTGCGTTCGCGTGAATATTCATCGTTTTTCCCTCATCCGTTCCGTAATAGCATCAGGTCATATATATATTTAAATATATATATATATTATTATATATATATATTTAAATATATATATATATTATTATATATATATATTTATATATACATATATATATTTAAATATATATATATATATATATACATATATATATATATTTATATATATACTATACCTAAATTTTTGCTCGCAAGCTTATTCGTAAATTAACGGTATTTTGAGGTCTGCTAAAACATGGCGTCGACGTCGTTCGCTATATATGTGAGCATAAACCATTGAAAAGTAGTTCTCAATAAAAAGTGCTGATTGTGAGATTTGAACTCTATATGGGCACATGTATTTCCGACTTCGATGGCGGAACGATCGTTTCTGATCTCTCTCTCTCTCTCTCTCTCTCTCTCTCTGCATCTCAATAAAGTCTCTCACATTTCTAAAACGGAAGTGAAGTTTTTTCAGGCTCGTTTTTTCGCCACTGATGCAATGATTTTCGCCACTTAAAATCTAAACTATTGAGTTCAATTATTTAAAAAAAAAAGTTAAGCAAGCTGTTCCATAAACAGACTAGGACACAAATTTTCCGAGTGCTCGACATACCGTCGAATCCCTCATCAGTTCTAATAGACACAAAGCTATACACGATATATACAAACATACGTGCATATACATATATATATATATATAGCGTTCTACAGTTGAGTGTGTCGTACGCGCATCACTGACGACGAATTCAGCATCTGGTACCAGCATTTACGGTCTATAATGCGCTTTTTGCCGGGAGAATGAAAGAAGCCAGAGGGACCGGCGCAAACGTGAAACATCAAACGTCACGGAAGGCGCGAGGCGCGAGGGGGAGGTAAAGAGGGAGTGAGAGAAAACGGTGAGAAGCCTGAAGAACGAGAGAGACTACAAACCGATGGCTATGAGAGACTAAGAAGGAGAGAGAGAGAGAGAGAGACAGAGAGAGAGAGAGAGAGAGAGCGAGAGAGAGGGAGAGAGAGAGAGAGAGAGAAATAGAGAGAGAGAGAGAGAGAGAGAGAGAGAGAGAGAGAGAGAGAGAGAGAGAGAGAGAGAGAGAGAGAGAGAGAGAGAGGGAGAGAGTGGGAGAGATATAGAAAGAGAGCGTTGATGAGTCCGATGATCCAAAGTGCGAGTGAGAAAAAGAAAGAGATAGATAGAAAGAAAAGGAGAAAAAGAGAGTGCTGTGGTTCGCGCAACGTTTTCAGTGGCACGTCGGCGCTTTGTGCCCGCACAATCGTAAGATCATGCTTGGTTTTTTTTACCCAGGCACACATAGACACACGTACACACGCACAGTAATATAGTGTGCGTATCATTGAGCTCGCGCCCGCGCGAATCTCGCGCTTATGTAGAAAAAACTTAAATTGATGCGAGTTGCTTTTGCGAGTGAGTCTCGAAGAGCTTGCCGCGCGTCTCTCTTTTACCCGCGTATAGAGGCCTCTCTGGCTTGCTCGATATCTCTCCCTGATGATGCTCTCGGTGTCTCTCATGGACCAAGAGCAAAGAGTGACCACTCGTGCTCGGAAAAAGGATCGTCTCGTGCAGGAAAATTGCATCGTTGAGGGAATATGAGCAATCATTGACGACTAATTAGTCACTTGGATTATTCTATATCAGTGATATTCCAGTTTCGACTCATGGACCAAGTGGTCATCGATTTTTCCATACGTTCAGAATATCCTTGTACGATATTAACAATTATACTTGTTAATTTTATCCGTTTGGCCTTGGAATTCTAATGAATTTAGAGCAATCTTCAGTATAAAACTTTTAATCAAATGAATTTATTATAAATAATTGGACAAAACATGACTGAATAGCCTCGATTTATAATCAAGCACTCATCGATTGCACACACCACACACACACACAACTTGTACACCTGAATATAAACGATGAGAGGCAATCAAACGTCATTATTGTTATTATTGTTATTATCAGAGGCTACGAATTGAGAAATCGCATGAAATTAAAAATTAAGTAACGTCTTTTTTTAAGTAAAAAAAAGAGACCTCGATGATTTTATCAATTAATTGCAGGTCAAAAATTGATCGCGATTATTGTAAAAATGAAACTTTCTTATTTTTCTCGATTATTCTATTGTGAATCTGGCTAATAAGCCAGACAGCAGGATTAATAAATATATTAATCCTCTGCTGTCTAAAATCTACGTAAATTAATCGTTTGCATGGTATCAATGGATCTTGAAATTTCTCGGGAACAATCATGTGAGAACACTCTCGGTGTGTCATGGACCAAAAGCAAAGAGTGACCACTCGTGCTCGGAAAAAGGATCGTCTCGTGTCTCGTGCAGGAAAATTGCATCGTTGAGGGAATATGAGCAATCATTGACGACTAATTAGTCACTTGGATTATTCTATATCAGTGATATTCCAGTTTCGACTCATGGACCAAGTGGTCATCGATTTTTCCATACGTTCAGAATATCCTTGTACGATATTAACAATTATACTTGTTAATTTTATCCGTTTGGCCTTGGAATTCTAATGAATTTAGAGCAATCTTCAATATAAAACTTTTAATCAAATGAATTTATTATAATTAATTGGACAAAACATGACTGAATAGCCTCGATTTATAATCAAGCACTCATCGATTGCACACACCACACACACACTCAACTTGTACACCTGAATATAAACGATGAGAGGCAATCAAACGTCATTATTGTTATTATTGTTATTATCGGAGGCTACGAATTGAGAAATCGCATGAAATTAAAAATTAAGTAACGTCTTTTCTTAAGTAAAAAAAAAGAGACCTCGATGATTTTATCAATTAATTGGAGATAAAAAATTGATCCCGATTCTTGTAAAAATAAAACTTTCTTATTTTTCCCGATTATTTTTGAGACAATGAGAGAGGATGAGGGAGATATGTGTCGTCGGGAGTGCTGAGAAAGCCGGTAATTGTACAAACGTCTCATACGAGCGATAAATCACCACGAGATCGCTTTTGCTCGCTCGCTCGCTCGCTCGCTCGTCTCTCATCCGAGCAGAACCCGAGATATCCACAAGAGCAAGCGGCACTTTTACCACAGTTCCCTGTAAATATACTATTCCTCGTAAGATATCTCTGCTCTGAGTGTGGCGGTGTGGTCCGTTCTGTAAAATAAGACAAAAAAGTGCGTCATGAGTATATGAAGGGGAACTGCAAGAGTTCTGCAGCGGAGTGATCGCCTCGCTCTGCCTCGACTTTTGCTTCGTTGCAGCTGCATCTGGCCCCTCGCGCGACCCACAACCGGGCTTATTGAATTAGTCTGGACACTCGCGTGCCCTCTCTTTTCCACTGTCCTATCCAACGTCCTACAATACGGTTCCCTACGGTTACTTATGCAGTTTCCACATCATCTTTCTTCCAATGTCACTCCTTCCACGATGGCTATCTAAAAGGGTTCATACTGATTAAGAGCTAATCTTCAATTGCAATTTATTTTCGGCTCGAGAGCATTGATATTAATATTTGAATTAAAAAAAAAAAACAATCTCTCTTGATCGAAAAAATATTTTAAGCAACAATTTTTATAGTTATTCATAATGGGTCAAAAAACATTTCAATTTATTTTCATCTCATAACATGACAGATTTCTTTACTTTATACCAACGTATCTTCGCTGCCAATCACGAAACTACTTGCGGCCCTTTTCTTGAAAAATCAAAAATTTCGATCGACAAGCAGCAACAATTTTTCATTCGGCTTTTCTCATGACTGGTCAATTAGTTGGTATCCTAAAAGTGACTTTTCGCTCATATTTCGTGATTAAAAATTATCTATGAATCAATTAAATCTTTTGTGTATCATAATTGTATAATTTGTGAATAAATAATCTTTCCTCAATGCTTCAACAATATACATATAGACGTAGTACAAGCGAAAATTTTCTCATCCCCATAACTACCTGGTACGTACATTCACGAGAGTGTGGTGTGAGCGCAAATTTGTTTGGTGTCACTTGCCATGGTTCTCACTGCAATAACATTTCAATTTATTTTCATTTCATAACATGACAGATTTCTTTACTTTATACCAACGTATCTTCGCTGCCAATCACGAAACCACTTGGGGCCATTTTCTTGAAAAACCAAAAATTTCGAGCGACAAGCAGCAACAATTTTTTATTCGGCTTTTCTCATGACTGGTCAATTAGTTGGTATCGTAAAAGTGACTTTTCGCTTATATTTCGTGATTAAAAATTATCTATGAATCAATTAAATCTTTCGTGTATCATAATTGTATAATTTGTGAATAAATAATCTTTCCTCAATGCTTCAACAATATACATATAGACGTAGTACAAGCGAAAATTTTCTCATCCCCATAACTACCTGGTACGTACATTCACGAGAGTGTGGTGTGAGCGCAAATTTGTTTGGTGTCACTTGCCATGGTTCTCACTGCAATGTAGCATTGCAAGGGGTGGTTGGGTGGTTGAAAGGGTGCGGTCGTGAACACGAGCGCGAACGAGATCGTGGATTTTCGCGAAACAAGAGAGAGTGGAAGCGAGAAAGATGGATATAGAAATTCGAAGGGTGTCGAGAGGATCCCAGGGCTCGTTTCTCTCACTTGCTCGTTTCATCCATCCACATACAAACGCAACAAATGCACACATGTACACATGTGAGCTTGTATAGATGTGCATCAGTGGCACAAGCATAGAGTATGCAGCACAGGGGTTTGTGAAGAGCAGTCAACGAGTGCCACGACGAGGATCGCCATATAGCCGCGAGTGAGGACGAAGCGAGGGATTGAACGAGGAGTCTCGCGAGTGTATATGCAAGAGGACGATGATGGGCTCTCGCCACACCGCCAGAGAGAATGAGAGAGGGTTAACGATGTTCAAGTTCTCTACCAAAATATTGTGATAGCACGTATAGCAGCCCATATATATATATATATATATATATATATATATATATATATATATATATATATATATATATTTACCCTATAGAAGTACCATGGCTGGGACACGCGTGTTGTTTTACACGCGTCGTCCCTAGAGTGGGTACCAGTCGGTCTGCTATCGACGGTTTCGCACGATCTAGCTCGCATCTTCAAATGAATTATTTCCATATCGCTCATCACCCACAGAATCACTGGTATATGGAAATATTTTAGACTTTAGAAAAAAACGTAAGTGGTAGAAAAAATATCCATCAGCTTTTCAGCAGGTAATTCCATTGGCAGTGAAAATTGCCACGCTGGGCTTAAATTTTTGTGTTTTCAATTTTTTATCGTTTCGTGTGTTTATCAGGGCAACGATTTTATACACATTCGAGTGTACCTGGCACATAATTCGATAAAATTCTCGACGTGGCGTATACGAAAAGCAATGAGCGGAATGTATGAGGATTGCTTTTGTACCCCTTAATCGACGCTTTACGATTGAAACTCGGGTTGAGCTTGGTAATTAGCGTTCGCGAAATCATATTACGCCGTTCACTCTCTATATTTCTATGGCCCTGGGATGAGGGCTCGTTTTTCGTATGTGTCTGGGTATCATTCATTTTTTTTTTAAAGGTGCTCATCAAGTGGATGAGACGATTGAGAGAATTTCATATATGGAACGTTGAGCAAAGATAAAGTTTACCGTGGAAAAAGCATTTATTTCATATACGAATACAAAATTTATGAATATAAATTGTTTGATTATTAATTTATGATGAAATACATCCCAATTTAATATTTATATTAACATAATAAATTCAAAAGCAATTAACATAAATAATCATGCAATCATTACACCCTTTATGTTAAAATTACACGTGCAATAAATTCTCGTTAATTCAAGAACTTTAAAGCATGTTTTACTTAAATTTCCACTCAGAAACGATGGGACCATACATGGAGTGTGTGCGTAGCACCATCAGGGACCACAGAGGTCAGACACTCGTGGGAAATTCATAGGAAAGTGGAGGAAGCACGTGCGATAACGTGTGGAATATGCATCTGTCGCGGTCACTATATATAGTGGCTGGACCGGAGCTAGCGCGCCACTTGTCGCGTTTCAAATTATTTAGTAGTAATTATAACGAGTTCTGTGCCATACCAGAGCTCAATGATACGAGCATTCGTACCCAACATATTAGTTTCAGGCTCTATGGACGCTCGACACCCGTTGTCAAACGACATTGGCCTCTGAATTGTCTCCAGGAGTGCAACATTTTTTATTCCAAATTGAAGTTTCTGTTAGATCCAACTTTTTTTTTTACAATGAAGTAAAGGAATATAAATTTATTTTTGCAGTTTTTACTTATACCTGCAAAATGAGCACGTAGGCAGTCAAGACGATGTGTACAGTTGATACACGACTCTAGTTAAGATTTCAGGCAGACAAAAAGAGAGCTGAAATCTGAGTCTGAAATCTGAGAATGAGTAAGGAATTGGAAAGATTTCAATTCGGACTCGGCCTTGCTATGAAAATTGCTTGAAAAATTCTTACCAAGCTCATTATTCTCATCGCTGTATCAATGATGTCCAAATGGATTTCATACAAATATTCAATTTCACCATACAAATATTAACTTGAGAGGCTGCAGTCTCCATGTACAGCTACTGTGCAGGTATTTTCAACCATAGCTCGTGAAAACGAAATCATCAGTTGACATTCCCTCTATATACTTGTCCCCCCCCTCCCTCCCGTCATATAATATGATTCTAATGACATGTAACCGGAAGTCGCACCCGTTATTATATCGAAATATATTCGAGGGCTCTTTCTCTCTCGCATTAGCGAGAATATAGAGAGTGGCGTAAAGCTCTGTGGATTTGGTGGTCGAGAGTTATATGTATTAACGGCTCCCGACATGATGATCCGTCGGATGGGTACGATCCGTCAACGGGGCGCCATAACATATAAGCGAGCGATGATAACATCACCCAGGACCAGAAGATATAGAGGGCGCGGAGAGCCGCCAGTTCTACAGAGGGATGCGATATGTGTGTGTGTGTGTGTGTGTGTGTGCACTTATAATGCAAATTAGCCGCTGACACACTCGACTCGGTAACGGAGTAATGTAATGCGCGAATAAATAGCAACAACTGGTCGGCCACGCTGTCAAATACCCCCTGAACTCTCATAAAGCACCCGTTGGGTCGCAACGACGTGGCGCATTTCATTCGTTCGTAACGTTAACGTTATACGTATATGCTCCCTCCCCTCCTGACCCCTCCGTAACCCCTACCGACCCCTACCTATAATAATACATCCGTCCGTATGCTCGCGACCATTTTGCCACATAGAGGAGCGTTTTCTCCTGCACACACAGACCTGTTGGTGAGTTCTGCGTGAAATTTCGTTGCTGATGCTGCTGTTGGGCGTGGGCGGTGAGTTGTAGGTATGCTTCTGATGGAAATATTGACTATTAACGCGACCGGGAATGTGTATCATTGGATTGCCGTCATAAATATGCCGAAATTCCTGCCCGACGCACTTCACACTTTTGATTTATTCACGTTAACTGCCCAAAGTACACAAAAGTGCGTTCTCATACGTATACATTGCCTGTGTATGTATGTGTGTGTGTGTTCGTATACATAGTTGATATTCTTGTTGAGTGGCTGGGTATAACGTGTCATAAACGAGAGTCCGATTGGTTCACGTCGAACGCATCGTTTCAAGTAAATCATCGCGGTGAATATTTGAAATTCAAAAATGCCAACTGGAAAAACAAAAGGATATCAAGATTTTTCATTTGTATTTGAATGAAAATTGATTTTTGTGTTGAGAAGATAATGATTTTCGTATTTTTGTATCATAAATATGTCAAAAAAAAATTACTCGTTTTGTAGAATTACTATTATTATTATTATTATGGATTTTAGTTTATACCCTGAAACGTAGAAAGACACGTTGCAATTTTTTTGATTTTTTTTTTCAAAACTTGATAGGTCTCATCCGTTCGTATTTATGAGCGAGTGATTCGTTGCGCAGCATTCACGAGATTTATAATATGTATACATGTTTAGGGCTATACAACTTATTAATGACTCGACCGCAGCTCATTTAATGACAGAAAAATTAGTCAATGCGTCTCCAATTAGACGAAAGCTGAAGTCTGGTGCATATATGCATGAATCCTCAACCCCGTTGAAATACACCCACGTGAATGAGATGGGTGGAGATGCTCGCACCCCCGCAGCAGGGATGCACACGCGATGCCACGCGCGACGCGGGGGTTACGTCCGCAGTTTAGCTCTAGCGATATGTACCCAACTCGATGACGCAATGCCTACGCACGACTATTACATATGTATGGGGTATTCTACGATAAATTAATCAGGATCTATCCTTGCGAATATCAGATCAAATATATTACAAATTATGACACGATTTTCTTATATGTTTTGATTTTTGTTAGCCCATCGCTACTTTATTTATTTTTTAGTCGATATTCGCTCGTTTATTTTTCAAAGCCAAGCAAGGGTAACCCCCTTCAAGATCAAGATCTATCCTTGCGTATGTCAGATCAAATATATTACAAATTATTACCCGATTTTTTTATATGTCGCAATGCCTGCGTACGATTATTACATATGTATGGGGTATTCTACGATAAATTAATCAAGATCTATCCTTGCGTATATCAGATCAAATATATTACCAATTATGACACGATTTTCTTATATGTTTTGATTTTTGTTAGCCCATCGCTACTTTATTTATTTTTTAGTCGATATTCGCTCGTTTATTTTTCAAAGCCAAGCAAGGGTAACCCCCTTCAAGATCAAGATCTATCCTTGCGTATATCAGATCAAATATATTACAAATTATGACCCGATTTTCTTATATGTTTTGATTTTTGCTCGCCCATCGCTACTTTATTTATTTTATTAGCGCTAAACAGTAGTCGATATTTGCTCGTTTATTTTTCAAAGCCAAGCAAGGGGGTTACGTCCGCAGTTTAGCTCTAGCGATATGTACCCAACTCGATGTCGCAATGCCTACGTACGATTATTACATATGTATGGGGTATTCTACGATAAATTAATCAAGATCTATCCTTGCGTATATCAGATCAAATATATTACAAATTATGACACGATTTTATTATATGTTTTGATTTTTGCTAGCCCATCGCTACTTTATTTATTTTATTAGCGCTAAACAGTAGTCGATATATGCTCGTTTATTTTTCAAAGCCAAGCAAGGGGGTTACGTCCGCAGTTTAGCTCTAGCGATATGTACCCAACTCGATGTCGCAATGCCTACGTACGACTATTACATATGTATGGGGTATTCTACGATAAATTAATCAAGATCAAATCAAATATATTACAAATTATGACACGATTTTGTTATATGTCGCAATACCTGCGTACGACTATTACATATGTATGGGGTATTCTACGATAAATTAATCAAGATCTAGCCTTGCGTATATCAGATCAAATATATTACAAATTATGATACGATTTTCTTATATGTTTTGATTTTTGTTAGCCCATCGCTACTTTATTTATTTTTTTAGTGCTAAACAGTAGTCGATATTTGCTCGTTTATTTTTCAAAGGACATTTTCTATATTAATTTTTTAAATATAAAATAATTGCTTCTTCTCCTGTTCTTATTAGTACGTTTTTCGAAATTTTGACAAACTATAATAACGATAGTACAGCGTCATATAAATGTGCGTCTTTTAAAGTACTAAAAAAAAAACAAAGAATAAAGTCTGTTGTGGAGGAGTTTTGGAGAAACTTTTACTCGTGAGTACTGCAATATTGAAAAATGATGGTTCAGATCTAAAGTGTACAGGGTCAGATGCTCGCCAAGTTAGCATGAAATACCCCATATATATATATATATATGTATATATATATATAATAACATGTATGCGACGGTAATATTGCCGAGGCGTGCAGTGTGTCGTTGAAGTGGGCTATGGAGAGGAAAAAAGGCCATATATTCTCGACATTCGAAAATGTATATATTCGCACCTCCCCCGTAACCGTTGAATCGCGCCAGAGTGCATTACTAATTCACCGCGAGGTCCGCGTTTCACAAAAATATACGTGTACATATAAATGATACGTTCAATCCTATGCCTGAATTAATAAACACAAATAAAAGAGAATGGGGTGGCGAAAGAGGCCAGAGGTCCACCCCTGCATATACTCCCACCCCTCCGACCGAACAAGCCCATTTCGCCATCCTGACTAATGACGTATTTAACGCTCTGCGCTCAAGCTGCGAGAATCAACGCTCCGCGCCCTCGTGTCGCTCAATTCGCAAGCGCTTGATTCTCACACTTTTTCCCCACCTTCCTTCCTTCCTTCCTTCATCATCATCCCCTACCCCTTACCTTTTTTTTTTCTCTCTGTAACTACACTGTGCGCGTACACAGCCTGGTTCATTAAAATTTACCTTATAAGCCGCGGTCGGTATGAGCGTTGACGCATTCAACGCGGACATAATGAAGCAATGTTTCAATAGAACTGTATCGTGATACCCTTTTTCCTCTCTTTCTCTCTCATCGTTTGCATCAAACTTCCCAACCCTCTTACAAGTTTCTCTCTTATATCTCGATGTCGCCACGAAGAGAAGTCTCGAGCCGGCCTTTACTGCCAGGAAAAAGCATGCTGCATGACCCAAACCCTCGATTTTTTTATATCTCCTCTTCTCGTATCCGCTCTTCGTCTCCCTCCCTCTTTCTCTCTCTCTCTCTCTCTCTCTCTCTCATTTGCCATTCGTTTCTCTCATCATCCATCTCTCAATAACGACTGATTGCACTTACCCGGACGACGAAGAAAAGCCTATCCTCGATGTACCAAGCAGCTCGCTATATATATATATACGTAGCGAGACTCTCGAAATCGCATTGCTCTTCTTCATCCCCTATTTCTCTCTCTTGGCTTCGACCCCGAATAAAAGAAAACTCTCACTCAGACTCACGACCTCTACAGCGACCTGCACACTCCACAATACGAATGATTCTATACATATATATATACAGTATTCATGAGATATATATATATATATATATATGTATATATAGTAGATAGTCTGAAATGAAAAGTGAAGTGAGCAGAGAAGGACGAATCTTATTCCCTCCGATCGAAATAATGATCTCATGGTATTGATGCTATGGGAGACACTCTCTGTTCTCAATGTCTTTTTCTCTCCCCTCTCTATTACTCACTTAATTGGAGTTCATTAAGCCGCAATTTCAGAGGGACAACGTCAGAATGTAAAATGAAATTTATTTCAATTCCAAAATAAAATATATATGGATATGTATTTAAAATTCTCGATTATTCTCGGAATTTCATCAGGTTTTAGTTAAATTAATTTTCCATATTTGTTCCGGTAGCCGAGAATTATTTTTGATAGGTGCCTTACGTTACATGAAATATTCATTAGTTGAATTATAATTTAAATGTGAATTATATGAAAGCGTAAGCTTGCCATTATACATTATTTGCAATCGCATATATATGTACTACATGTAGTTAAAACCGTAATTAATGAGATTAAATCTTTGATATATATCAAAGATGCACGAGACGAGAAGAATATGCACTTAAATAATATTACGAATTTTCGTTTAATTTTGTTTAAAAAAAAATAACTTCAATTCTGACAAGTGCAATTAGAATTTCAACGTTTGTGATCGGATTTTTATAAAGTTCTGCAAAAATTTGACACTTTTTAATTAGACTATGAAAAATTGGTTTATATGTTTATTTGAAGGATACATATTTATTTTATCGAATAGAATTTATTTGTCTCTTTGGAAATTTAATCAATTATCATCCTCATAAACCCATGGGATGCCTTCACTATGAAATAATTATTTTTCGTTTCAAATAAATTTTCTTCAACTTCAATTTTATTTTAATCGAACAGCACAATTTTTCTTATGGCCCTAATTAATCTGGACGATTAACGGTCGACGAAGGCCTCATTTTCATCTCTAATGACAACATCACTTATATTACTTTGAAAAAATGTATATTTAATTAAATCGTTCTGTCAATTTCATACTCGAATATGATTCTATACATATGGGGGCCTTGGTGACTTGTTACGTTATTACTTATTATCGTTATTAATCGCGAGCAGCGGCGTCCAAGTTCATACACATGGTGTGCAATCATACAGGCAACGGTGTGACGGCGTTGCATCGATACACTCGTCGTAATTCATGCATAAATTATCGAGAGGAAGAGGGGGAAGGCAGTAGTCCGAGCTGGTGCACGAGAACGACTGACAATCGCTCGAATATTGATGCGATTATCAATAATTCGCAGTGTGTTCGCTTGCAACGGCGACTGTTGCAATATATACACCCGCTAGTGTATAGCAAATGCATGTAATCGTACTGTATATGGATGATATCTGCCGGTCTGGGATACACCACAGTCGTTCAGTCAACCAGTGATGTGAACATAGCTGTGTGATGCGCCATGTGCTGGCTTTCGACTGACTGTTAATGCACACACGTGCATATAACGCTTATATGTATGGGGCGATTTTCACATGGAGGGTGTTTGTATCATGGAACCAGAAAATATATTAAACATGGTGCGGGATTTACAAATAAAAACCTTCAATTTCACTTTGATAACTCATCGCATTAACGTTGCAATATTTTTATTCAAATATCGAATTTTTTAATTCAATTTTATTTTATTTTTTGAACTTGTAGGCATATATATATATAGAAAAATGTTCGTATCCTTTTAAAGATTTAGAGAATATCCTACTGGTTGAAGGAATCATGGAGAGCAAATGATTAATTATAAGAATTATTAATTTCTTTTCATTACTAAAAACCAATATGAAAAATCTCTGGAATAATTCAACTTCAATTTTATTTGAATCGAACAGCACAATTTTTCTTACGGCCCTAATTAATCTGCACGATTAACGTTCGACGAAGGCCTCATTTTTATCTCTAAATAGAACAGTGTTTGTATCATGGAACCAGAAAATATATAAAACGAGGTGCAGGATTTACAAATGAAAACCTTCAATTTCACTTTGAGAACGTTGCAATATTTTTATTCAAATATCGAATTTTTTAATTCAATTTTTATTTATTTTTTGAACTTGTAGGCATATATATATATATATAGAAAAATGTTCGTATCCTTTTAAAGATTTAGAAAATATCCTACTGGTTGAAGGAATTATGGAGAGAAAATGATTAATTATAAGAATTATTAATTTTTTTCATTACTAAAAACCGATATGAAAAATCTCTAGAATAATTGAATCGTAAATTTTAGATGAAAGTAAAATAGTATATTCTCGCAATATGCGATTTTCGGTCTGCCTTTTACTCTCATTTTCTTTGTTACGTATTTATCTTTAATTTTTTTTCCTTGCTCGTTAAAGGACTTCCCGAATTATATTCATTAACGAGGCAAAACGAGTACGTGCGGTGAGAGGGTGAGTTTCCTTTATTTACATGGGTACGTTGCCACCGTCCGAAACGACCCTTCGGTCCTCGAACGTATATATGATATTTTACACGTGAACATGAAGCAATAATTATTATCAAGGACTCGGGGCGCAGTCGCGTCGACCCGCGGAAATAAGCTGGATGCTGTATGTTGAATAAACCTACAGATATTCTATGCAATGCAATAATATACAGGATGATCAAAAAATGGAGAGAAAAAAACGTCATTCGGTCTGAAAAAATTAAACGTGCCTGATAAATTTGTTTTAATTTAAAATACCGCACGACATTTTTTTTTAAATTATTCATTCATCAGCTTGTATATTTCTCTCACTATTTCATTTACCTTGCACAAAATTTATGTATTTCGATGTGTTATTTATTCATTTTTTTTAACTATGCACAATTTGTTCATTCCAAAAAGAGAGTTTGGCGCACGAAATTTTTAATGAAAATCTTCACGTCATTGTTTAAGGCAAATAACGTCACGAGATTTTATATATGACGATTTTTTGTATCACCCTGTACTACAGTATGCAATGAAACTGGTGGCAGCATGCACGCATTCGGAATTACAAGGTGGGGATGCTTACTGTACGCGGGTGGAGAGATACAGATCGTCCAGAATGGCAGAAAGAGAGAGAGAGAGAGAAAGATACTGACTATAGCAGCATGAGAGTGTGCGTGTGTGCATGGTGGTGGCAAAATTTATACCGGATGCCAGCCACCTAATAACGTTATTGCGTTGTATAAACTCATGGCCTATATATATATATATATATATATATATATGTGTGTACCGGAGAGCATTAAAACCGCTCGACGCTCATACGCGCAGAGTATAAATAATAGTTGGTGTGGTCATTTCCGATGCCGTATTTAGTTTATTAGCGAGAGAGAAGAGAATTTTTCGGCAAGCTCTCGGCACACCATAATCCCTACGAATTACAGGATACAGTTTAGTGTGAATCGCGATAAAACGGCTCGACTGTATAATACATATATAATATCTAGCACAAGTCTTATATTTATACATATGAATTTCTAAAACGGAAGTGTAGATTTTATGTTGATGCATAGAGACGTCAAAAAATTTTGTGGAAAAACCTTTAGCCCGGCACGGTTTCTAGGCTTTCATCGTAAATCATTTTGGCTCATTCGTTGCTTACTCAATTAAATAATTATTACGCTTGACTCAATTATCACGTTATTTATAGAAGATTTTATAAATATAAATTGAGCCTTTGGGGCAACTTTTCATAATTTTAAGAAGAATTTTGTTCGATATTATTGGTGAGTAATTCTTAATAATTATGATAATAAAATTTGACCCAATTATATATAACCATCTTGAGCAAATAATATATATTGCTAAAATGAAATTTTTTAAATTAATTGTTTATTTAAATATTTAAAAAATTACTAACTAAACCTTTGAACCCCAGTAAGCTTCCTGGCTTTTGTCGTGTATTATTCTACATATTTCGTCAGTTTCCTAAATAAACATCACTGTGTCATCTCAATCCTCGAGACTATCGTAAACACTAGGAAAACATCGTGTACATACAAAAAGAACTTGGCTCCTGTAAGCACCAATGAATGTATCGGAATAAAAACCACTTGAAATACCAGACTCTGATAAACGTCAGTGGATTCTTGAGAGACCTCTGTTTGTCCCAGGTCATGGCAGAGCCTCCACTTGATATTGGTATGGAGGTGGCGTCGAACGACGTTCTCATCACACTTCTTGTCACTGGTTTCTAAAACATTTTTTTCTACCAAAATACCATTAAAAATGTGTTTGACAACACAAATAAATTAAATTAGCAATAAATGTCTTTCTCCTCGAATAATTAAAAACAATATGCCTTATCCTTTTACAATTAATATTAATCTATCTATCAGAATAATTCATAGTAATTCCCTTTTATTTTAATATTTATTATTCATTAAATTATTTTCTAAAAAATATTATTTTTCAGTTTTTATGTAATAATATAGTCGTGTCCATTTCTGGTCTTCCTACATCTGTTTTTGGGCACGATAGAGGAGTTTGAGGCGAGGGTAGACAAGGGTGGTCTAGTGCCCCAGTGGCCTTCGGGTCTCGGGCAAAGCCCCTAATCCCAATTTGCCAGAGACTTCTCCTGTAGCGTCTCGTCACCATCGTCAACGTCGTCGTTGTCGCCGAGATGCTCCTTTCGGATGTGCACGTCTGCCACGTTGTCGAGGGACTTTGCTTCGACCGTTTTGTCTCACAGACGTTCACCGTAGTGTACGGATGAACCAACAAAGGGCTTTTACAGCGTAATGGTCGTTTACCAGTTTGCAAGAGTATATCCGTAGACCAGAGAACTCTCGAAGATTCATATCTCAAGTATTCCCCAGAAGCTTGTAATATCTCTCGAGTGTTCGTACGTATGTCGCCTAGAATATTATCGAGTGACTCACTCGATTTCTCACGAGTTTTAACTGCAGGATTGACAACAAAAAATGAAGTCTCTTTCAAAGAGGAGAATTGGAAACAAGTACGAGCTTTTTAACTCACTAATATTTGTACTTGGAATGAAATTGAAAATAAAAGATAAATGAAATAAAAAATGGGAGAGACATTGAATAATTATAAAAAAATGACAAACCCACAGGTGAAGAAGAATGTCGATGCTTTTGCTTTAAATTTTCTTAAATTATTTTAACCATAGCGAATTTTTAATTAAAAATGACAGAATGATAATGTAATTCATGCACGCAATATTTTATCTCTTACTAAATTCAAATTAATCAGCCCCAAATAAACTGAGCTGTAAATAAAATTCGTTAACCAGACGTAAAATTTCTCAAAATTTTTTCCAAAAACTAAAATTATTTGAACCGAATAAAAAAGCTCATCGAAGATCGAACTAATGTCACTTTTGCTGAATCCTTTTTTTAATAAACTACGAGAAACTTTTATTCTAGCTCACTACGAGAAAATATAAAATTTAATTAAATTCTACATCACAATAGAATTTTAATTACTTGGTAAATTTTTTATCCGAACCTATAAATTGTTATTATCGAGTGAATGACATACATGGGGAATGGGAAGGGGGTGAAAAATCATGACAGACAAATATAGAGACATCGTTATACCAGAATGCACCCAACGATAGAGCGCGAGTGCATCAGCAGCCGATATAATGCCAAAACACGTGAGTAATAATTTTACGTGTGTGTGTGTGTGTGTGTCGCGTTGGTGAGTTCAATTTTCGCGCACGCGGTACGAGAGACAATGCGAAACAAGCTCGTCCAAGCGGCAGAGATACAATAGCAGTCAATAATGCGTGTGATTTGTGCAATAGACGAGCTTCACTCGTTGGTGAGAGGCGAAAGTGGGTGATGTGGGGAACGATAGTGTGTGTGCTCGGCTATTGCAAGTGCAGCCGGCGCCATGCCATCCACCCGCGCTCTCTGGGATATATATATATATATATATGAGTAAATATATATATATATATATATATATGTATATGTATATGTATATATATATAGTATATAACCTTTGACACTGTAAATTCATTCTGCATAGAAACACGCGTTGTTATCCTCCGTGTCCTTATCTAGACACGTTGATAATGAGCAGAAAATGATAACAACAGCAATTCGAAATTAAAATAATTTTCATATTTTTAAAATATGCACTATTATTGTCTAATTTGATGGGTACAAGTAACATGTTGGTAAAGTGAAATATATTTTTTCTCTGTTATCTGAAGCGAAATTGTTCCATCATAGGCAAAACTTTCATGTAACAGAATCGCTTCTGTGCCCGTTCAGAAATCATCCCGAGTGCCGTGCTTATTTGTCTCCGATACGCCCAGTTTTTTCCCCTATATTAAGGGATGATAAATTTTTTCACAAACTTTTCACTGTTACATTTACACAAATTTATTTAATTTTTTTAGAGCAAAACGAACGTTGGTGAAAAGTTTTTCCTTAAATTTCTCAAAACCAAAAACCCCAAAGGTTTTAAAACTTTTTATTGGTAGTTATACACGTATATATATATACACAATCAGCTATCCTATATAGAGTATAGAATTATGGGAGGTTTATCGGGATGTACAATCGTTGAATCGTGACGCGTCCGAAGCTTCGCACGGGGTCGATTTCGCGGAGGTCAAACGTCGACGGTCACTCCGATTGCCGGACAACGCTGGGCAGAATGGTGTACAACGAGGGCAAAACTGGGTGAACAATGATCCACCAGAGTGCTTCGTATATATTCAATATACATAGATGAAGACATCGGCGTACATGCATGGGTAAACGATGGTCATGCATTGGCTCGGTGCATCAGCGTACCAGGCACACGCACGTGGTGTCCATCGGGGTTGATTTCTCAATGTGCGAACGAGCGTTATTCTCGCCAACATACTGATACGTTTACTCCACCCTGTCTCTGCCTCTGTCCCTGATTTTATCCTGTGAGGTATTCTCGCTCACTTCAGCAAGCCTGCTGACCTCATCGCATTTGATTTTGATGAAACCTCCCTCGTATGTTTGTCTGCATTCACAGAGAAACATCTTTTCGATGATTCATTTCTCAAATTTTGTGTCCCCAATCGAAATGTTTAACAAAAATCACAATTTTTACACCAGAATTATTTTTTTTGCGCGAGCTCTTCAAGATTGGATGATTTAAAAAAAAATTACAGTACTTCGTAAACGATGGAACCGAAAAATCTGAAATAATTCGCAGGACATTTTTTTGTAATTAGTGCTACTAATACTAGGATTTTTTTTTTAATTTCTCTGGGATCACGGAAAAAGGGGCTGGATTGGTGGAGAATGCTTCATATATATATTTATATACAATATGGCTCTTTGTTTCAAAGTCCGTTGCATTGCAGTATTTCATCGGTCGCCAGGTACCGATCTATATATGTCGCTTTACCGCACCACTTGTAAACGAGAAAGACAACGCGCAACCTCCACCAGCCTCTGGTATATACGTTGTAAAATGGATATATCTATATATACATAAATATATGTATACGTAGAGAGATAGCGACAGGGGATATAGAGAAGATACATATAATTACCGGCTACCGTGCTCCATTTCACACATCACACACCGTGTGATCACGTCACACGCCCAGCCTGCGATCACTCTCTCCCTCTCTCTCTCTCTCTCTCTCTCTCTCTCTCTCTCTCTCTCTCTCTCTCTCTCTCTCTCTCTCTCTCTCTCTCTCTCTCTCTCTCTCTCTCTCTCTCTCTCTCTCTCTCTCTCTCTCTCTCTCTCTCTCTCTCTCTCTCTCTCTCTCTCTCTCTCTCTCTCTCTCTCTCTCTCTCTCTCTCTCTCTGGCTCACTCTAAATCATGGAGCTTCTCGCACCACGTCGTCTATACTGTATATTCTCTCTATCTATCCATCTATATGTATATCTGTCTCTCTGTATCTAGCGACGCTTCGCCCTATACGCCACTACGTTGAGCATTCTCTATAACGGGTGGAACGATTCGATTTTCGGGCTGAACGGATCTCGAAGGATTCGCCATCACCATTCTAACGCAACGTAGATATATAACCGATAAATTCTCGTCGGATATGTTGCAATATATTTGCTGGTGCGTCGATTCGTATTTTACGTTTCGGGGAATCTTCACAATATACTGCAATTCAACATATGAAACTACCTACATGTCAATATATGAGACATTCCAACCCAAATCAAAAGATTTGTGACTCTCAGATTCTGGCATTTTTCATCCAATTATTCCTCTGGTTGTTATATGAACCTGAAAGGGATGCAGTTTTTTTTTTTTTAATTTTTTTGGTCTTTCCCTATTTGGTCATGATTTTTTGAAAAAAAATAATATGGATAAGACACAAGAACACAAGATAAGACACAAGAATGTAAAAATGTGGATAAGACACAAGAATGTAAAAATGTGGATAAGACACAAGAATGTAAAAAATTGGGAAAGTGATCCAAGAGGGTGAGGATCACGGATCCGATGACCTATAATACATATACTGTTGCTTAAACTATATCAGTGTTCAGTCAACTACATTTATTTATTTGAACTGACAAATCTCTCAAGGCGAGACTTTAATAAATTCGTTACGATAAATAATGTTGTTGCATAAAATTTTATGTAGGAGTACATGGTCTCATTCATCCCCATCCCTATATATATATATATATTACGACCTTTTGATATATTTATTAAAAATGGCTGCACAGGTGTCAAAATCCGGTAAAGATTACTCAAATATTTATAAAATATTTCTTAATCCCTTCTATCAATAACCATCTTGCTAAAAAAAATATTTTTCCCAAATTCAAGATACATAAAAACTTTATAATAATACCTACATCAGCATTCTTCTACATTATTATGTTGCTATAAAAAAAAAAATTGTTAAATGAAATAATTGACATCTTGAAAGATCTAAAATGAAGCAAAGCAGTTTTGGTTTTATTATAATATTTACTTCATTAATGGACGATTTACAAGCACGATGCGATTCGCATGAATATTCATTCGAGCGAGCCAAATGTATCAGCGCCAATATAGAGTGGGTGCTCGAACTTTTGAAAATTGTACGAAGGGTACAAAAGGAAAAAATAGGAAATGGTACTAAGAAGTATATATATAAATATATATATATATATATATATATATATATATATATATATATATACGATAACGAATAAAATAATGTTTGTAGGGATGAACTGAATCACATACATATATAAATATATACAAACATACATATCTATATATATATACAATTATACGGTGTGTGTATGTCGCTATGACACGCGGATAACCGGGGATCGCGGAGGCGTTAAGTTTAACGCGGAACGCGTATTGTACCGTTGTATACGGCGCAAAGGGGATGATGGTGAGGAAAGGGATGTGCGTGCGGATGAGAAGAGGGTTGCATGGCACGGGTTGTAGATTCGAAGCATCGTGCTACTGCTGCTGTGGCGCCAGCAAGTGCATATATAGTGCACCCCATCATACATTTCGATCTCGTATATGTACACATGTATAAATATACATACAGAGAGCAGAGCACACATGGAATATCCAGAGTCAGTCAAGCCAGTTTGAGGAAGGAGGTGGGGATGAAAACGCGCAGAGGGGTCGCGGGGAAGCTCGGGGTGGCAAATAGCGGATAGCAGATTCGACGCGTATATCCGTACGAAGCAATTGAACGGCGAATGATTCAATTTGTCAGACCAATGAGTTTGTCAGGTGCCACTCGATGCTGGAGCAGCCAGGCGCCCACGCTCTGTACGGCGCATAAGCTGTAATGCTATATAGAATTGCGGTATATAATGTACTAATATATATATATATATATATATGAGTCTATGTGTGTGTGTATCCATTTATGTATGTGTATGTATATGGATACGGGTGTGAGCCTGAATGGGATTTGATTTAACGTTTGCTCGCATTGCCGCACATTACACACTAGAAATATCGCAAATCTCTCGGTACTGGGCATCCAATTACTTGTTCCGTCGAAACACAATTCGTCGAAAGCTCACTCTCTACTCTCCATTCGTCGGTTATACGTACCGGTGTAGAGTGTATAATAACCAGATATCAGGCAGTATAGAACTTTAATAGGGGTATGTATAATGCAATTCGGAGAAGGGCTTTCCGGAGATTATTATCACTTATGAATCATCGATTTTTCTATCATTATTACATTCTTTCAGACAAAAAAAAATGTGTATTTTTTAATGTATAATGCAATTCGGAGAAGGGCTTTCCGGAGATTATTATCACTTATGAATCATCGATTTTTCTATCGTTATTAAATTCTTTCAGACAAAAAAAATTGTGTATTTTTTAATGTATAATGCAATTCGGAGAAGGGCTTTCCGGAGATTATTACCACTTATGAATCATCGATTTTTCTATCGTTATTAAATTCTTTCAGACAAAAAAAATTGTGTATTTTTTAATGTATAATGCAATTCGGAGAAGGGCTTTCCGGAGATTATTACCACTTATGAATCATCGATTTTTCTATCGTTATTAAATTCTTTCAGACAAAAAAAATTGTGTATTTTTTAATGTATAATGCAATTCGGAGAAGGGCTTTCCGGAGATTATTATCACTTATGAATCATCGATTTTTCTATCGTTATTAAATTCTTTCAGACAAAAAGAAAATAGCTGGAGGTGAATCACAAAATTGTGTATTTTTTTTGGGAGAACATCGTGGATTAGTGAAAATAACGGATTATTTGGGGTGAAAAAAAAAATGATCGCATTGATTACAACAATTTTGATGAACTTTAATATTAAAAAAAAAAATTGAATAAATATTATTTGCATTAAATATATTTTATTTAAATTATGTTCTTCTTAGATCCATTTTTGTCATTTACCACATTTTTTGGTCTAAGTACAGTAGTAACTCATGAAATGCAGGGCGAATAGTATACATTTGCTTTGCCAGACATTTATTTGTAATTCTTTTTTTTTTTTTATTATCTCATTTTACATATTTTAAGGTCGACCTTTTTCGTCCCCACTCTCAGAGCTTGGCTATTAATCATAAATATTTACACAAGATCCCGTGATGGAGTTATTCCATACTGCAGGCTATAAAAAACGAACCGGCAAGGCAAAGAGGAAAAAACCAAAGATTTTCTTTTGGGGACGCGAGATAGACTGATAGCGCGAGAAAGACTGAGGGAGAAATAGAGAGAGAGAGAGAGAGAAACAGCGTTTACACGGTTTAAAACTTCATCCGGTAGCAAACAAAGTTTCACAACCATTATGTGCCAGCTCCAACGTCATCTCTCTCACTCCAAAATATTTTATTCGAACGTAAATATATGTGTATCTGAGTTTTTTTTTTGAGCGTTTCGAAGCCTCTCGAAGTTCACCACTCGAAGGGGGTTGCAGATGTGACGGTCCACGAAAATGTGGCCATGTGTTCCTTCGAATTTCCGTTAGGTCGAGGGTGGAATTTTTCTTGTCTAATTTTATATACCAAATATAAAGAAAGACTCAG
The DNA here is from genome assembly GCA_963669185.1 of Dyspetes luteomarginatus. Taxonomy (NCBI): domain Eukaryota; kingdom Metazoa; phylum Arthropoda; class Insecta; order Hymenoptera; family Ichneumonidae; genus Dyspetes; species Dyspetes luteomarginatus. The sequence continues at coordinate 3,747,192 of OY769907.1, forward strand.
GTGAAATTGTTAAGATTTTCGATGTGAAAAAATCGATTCCAAAAACTAACAGGACAATTTATTACTGCAAATAATTTTTTTGTCCACAATTCAACTCTTCTCGTTAATAATCGACAGTATGGCTACAAGATTTTTTTTTTTTCATGAGCAATATTTTGCGAACGGAATGGGAATGTGTAACTGTCTTGCGATACGCGAATACCACTCATGCTGACTTAATTAAAGTACTTAAGGCAGAGAAGATGACGAAAATCCGCACGCGCTTATGCGCCGATATTTTCGTTGGTTCAGCCCAATATATATATATATATATATATATATATATATCAAACGGATTAAGTACGTAAGCTTTAGAAAAAGGTTACGAAGGAGGAACAAGGAGCAACAGTAGGAGGGTGGATTGTAGCCCAGAGTCTGAAATAAATTCTAATGTGGCGGCATTATAATTGCGCGGTTTATGTTCACCTCGCGCGGGCCAAGGGCTGCTTGTGTTTCCTGCTCGAGCGAGCCAAATTAGCGACGATCATTATTTATGTCTCTTGAGGAAAAAGGGTTAAAACGGTCACTCGTTCCTTCCGCCCCTCCTTTCTCATCCCCCTCTCTGCTACTCTCGTACGCCTCGACCACTCTCTTTCTGTTTCCTAAACGGCGAAGACAAAGGGTAGTTAACGTTCTTTATGTGGTGGAGGATGTGCGCACGGAATATTACAAGAGGGTACCCTCTTGTAATACCCGCGTGTATATACAGCACTGAAAATTTTTACTGTGGAAAATTATTCATATTTCGATAATGTACCCATCGAGTTAAGGGGTTGGATTTATTCTGATTACGAAAAATTAAATATTTCGTAGATTCAGATTGAGGATTTTTTTTCAAGAACTTAGCACTGAAAAATTCTTCACTTTTTTGTTCGGCGATTTAAGATTTCAATTCGAACAAATGAATAATAATTATTTAAATATTGAAAATTTTTAATTAGAATATTTTTATATTATTCTCAAATAAAACGCATTATTTTCAATTCCTTTGGGACAATTTCTCAACTCATTTATTTTTCATAATTTATATTGGTCCTTTCTGTAATCACTATAAATGGATATTGTCTGATTACAGTATCTGACTTTATTTATCTTTTCTTCGGATATATAGATCCAATTTAAATTCTATGAGAATTAATTTGCCTCTCTGCTGCAATTTACTATTGGAGAGAAATTTAAAGATCTTAATCCCACTTTCATTTTTTTTTAACTTAAATCCTTCATACTCGACCCATCAAAGGATTAATTTATTTCCTTAAACTTTTTAGTTCGCTCTAATTTCAAATACATTCATTTCATTTCAAATACTTGACTCTGCCAGTTGTCGCATTGCATATATATTTATATAGGAATTCAATCGAGTATACACATATATACACGAAATGAGCATCGCGAGTGGTCAAATTCCACCCTTCGTTCAGTACACGATCGTGTCTGTCGCTTTTTTTTCTCTCCCTTTCATCGCTCGACCAGCCCCCAGGCCTGTGCATGTCTCTCTCTATCCCGTATCGGTTGCGCAGAGCAAACACACCGATCGGGGAACATGGGGAAAGTACGACACGTGTTTTTAATTCCAGAGTTACGTTAAACATCCCCTGTGTGTAACGGAGCAAAAAACGACATTTTTTTCGCGTTGTCTCTTGCTGCTATAATCCCTCCCTCCCTTTGTCTATTCCCCAAAATTTATTTTCACCATATAATTGTTTCGTCAATCAATCGTTTAACAAACAAAAAAATTATCTCAATTATATTTTCTAAAAAACTCGCTAAATATATATAATTTTCTACTTCAGTGGCAATATTACGATATTACATCGCGAATCTTGATAAAAAAAAATGCAACGTATACTCAAAGAAATCACGAGACTGTTGCTACGACGAGACGCTATTTTTTTATCACCCCGATAAGAGTCCACGATGCACTCTCGCGTGTTATGTGCATTTTTTAAATAAGTGGGCTATAATTTATCGGCATAGGGGGAGAACCACCATATGACGTTTGCGCGTTATACTCTATCACACCGGGCTAATCTACGAATTTTATAACGCTGTGGATTTTATGGTCCAATGCAAACCTGCGGTGTTCTGATAAGTAGCTGTGTCTGGTCTTTTTTTCCTTTTTTTTTGTTCCTCCATACGGCAGAATGTTAAACACATAATATACGTTAACACGCGTGAGAGAGGGGGAGAGAGAGAGAGAGAGAGAGAGAGAGAGAGAGAGAGAGAGGAGACAGAAGAGATAAGGGATCACATGAGCTACTAATTTTTCTCTGATTTTGCTTCATGTGCATGTTAGGGTGGTCGAAAAAAATTTCGACTTTTTAATTAAACGAGCAGTTTTTGCTATTATTTTCTCTTTGGAACAGAATATTCGATCGTTTCGAAATACCTTTGAAATAAATGATCATCGAGGCGTAAATTTTTCCAAAGTATTCATATCTACGTTATACATATATGTAGACATACACGAGGAATTCTACAACTCGAGGGGATTTTATGACTACGTCGTTACTGAAAGTAAACCTGATTGATGTTACGATCGGGGAAAGAACGGATCGAGCCAAAGAGAGAGAGAGAGAGAGTCTGGTGAGTTGAATCACATTCTCGTCGTCTCCTTATTAGCCTTTTTCGCCTGCTTCGTTTTCGTTCGATTAGAGCGATATAGAGATGAGAAATGTGGCGAACGCTATGAAAAAGCGGGGTTGATACCAATTCTTTCATTTTTGTTCTATAGCAGTATGAGAAAAGCATCATATAGCGTAGATAATAGAGGGAAATGAAGAATAAGGCCCAAAAACTGTTATATTTCATAAAAATGGCCGATGAAGTCTCCTTATGGGACGACAAAGATAATAAACTCTAGATCCATGTCTTGGCGATTATGGTTGGGTAACGGCTGTTGTTGGGCGGTGGTCCGAGAGAACATAGAAAGACCCCCGCAAGAAAAACGATGCCGAATATATAGTCGAAAGCGAGCTATGGTCAACTCGCCCATATATATTTATATATATATATATATATATGTACATACATATGTATATATCGCCACGCGCAAGTGCTTAGGAGAGCCAGCAAGAAAAGGGGGATTCACCGTGTTCGCGCTCATATTCTCATATTTCCTGATTTTCCGCCAATAAAACCCATTACTATTTATCAGGCTAATGCGCCCTTATAACTACCATTAACAACGATCTATACATCTACTACGATTTAACGCATTAGCCGGAAAATGGCAGAGGGAATAAATCCGCACTGAATGCCTTTTCTTACTGAACGAATTTATCATTAATGTATTTTATCTATTAGGAAATTTATCTCACGTTTTTACACTTGTGTTTCTTCCTCATTGTCTCTGTTTGGGGATCGAATAAATGTTTTGTCCATTTACCCGAAGATAAGCAGCCTTATGAAATATTTGAACAAACATTTTCTATTTAAATAACTAATATGTAATAATTGTAAGAGATAATAATAATAATAAAAGATTTTTTTTACAAAATTTAAACGTATCTGGTTTGAACGAAGTAATTTTTTTTTAATCAAATGAATCATATTTTCTGAGTGTATATACGATTCTTATTATGCTATACATATGGCTGGTATGAGGTACTTTGTAAAATATGATTTTTTTTATATCTTCAATAATTATTTATACCTTTAGGGTGGGGTGGGGGAGATTTTTTTGCCAAGGCAGTGTAATCCAATGACGTTGGATTTCAGACCAGCCAGTATTAATCCGAGAACGACGAGAGCTTGGTTGTTGAAACTTTCTTCCCGCGACACCCTAACGTTTTTAATTCTCCGGATCTGTGCGTTGCAATAAAAAAAAAATCGTCTCCTGGACCGAGCCTCTGCCGTTACGATTACTCCTATTTAATTTTCACGGAGTTGAAGGACAAAAAAAAAAAAAGAAAAAATACAACGCGGCCAGCACAGAGGCTGCTGGCACTGAGTGCAGTTTTAATTTAAGGGCGTCCAAGCGATTCTTTGCGAACACACGCAGCGGTGCTCCGTCCCAAGATCTCTCCAAAGAGAGCTGAGATTTTTTATCTTTCCGCCCTATCCTCTGTTTTTTTTTTTTTTTTTCTTAAATTTCATCTTGTCTTAACCACGAAACCGCGAGAAAATCGATTACAGCCTCAGCTGGAAGTCCGCTTCATTTAGCGACACGAACGAGTCTTGACTCAAGAAAAGAAAGAGTGGATGCAAAATTTTTTTTCTCAGTGAAAATGAGCGAATTTTTATTCCTTCGAATATTTTGCTCCGAAAAATGAACAAAAATATACATTATTATAGGAAGGAAGATATAGCTGAAGAATCAAAATTTATAATAAAAAATCCTTTTGAGATAAATTTACTCAATTACTTAACATAAATTTAATACACCGCCAGAAAAAAAAAAAAATTGCTGTCTACCATTTTAACAATAATATTTTCACAGTATATGGATAGCTCGCGGTTCCTTTGAATCTAATCTTCCAGCATGCATGCGATCCCCAAATTGCCCCTTTCTAAATAAACCCAAATACGAGGCTATTCGAACAGCTCTTTCATAAACTAAACATTCTGCTGCGCAGTCAGTGCGAGTTGTACTCGGAAGTAACATATATTTTTCACTTTGGACAAACAAAGTGTAGAGATTTTATGGGCGTGACGCCGTTTGTCAGCGACATGGGTTAACGTGTCTGGCAGCTGTCGAAGATTTGTCTTCTCCATTTACAGCGTTTAATTTTTTTCGTTAAAATAAATATCCGAAATTGTCTTTTGGCCGGGATGATTTTTGCCTCCCTTTTTTTTCAACAATTATCAAATGTGGAATAAAATGAGGGCTTTTGAGATGCTTCAGATGCTATTGGGGTGAGTTTTACTCGTCTACAAAACGAAATAATAGAAAAACAAACTGGGAGAAAAGGACGAATAAAAACGGCAAAGCACAGAACACTCCACGAAACCCACAAGAGACTGACTCTTCTGATTCGCTGTTCCAAGAAGAACATCTCGTGTAATATAAACGTCGTAAAATAGGAACCAGGTGAATCATATAATTTCGGTGGTTCCGAGTTCCGAGTAATTTTTGTCCTGGGTCGAGAACAAAATCCTCTCGTTTGCCCCGTATGCGTTTTTGTCTCGTACGTTACCTCTCAGTAACCCACGTTATGTGCGGCAAGAACGACAAGCGACCAAAAGACGCTCGCGCGAGTGGTGGAACACGTGCTGCTCATATCACCAAAGTAAAGGATAGCCCCGGAGAGTGCCGGGTCTCGCAACGTGATATAATACACGTAAAGAAACGGCTAAAAACGAGAGACGTAGACCCAAAGAATTTTATTCTTTCATGCGACCACGTTTCGTAAAATAAAATTATTTTCTTTTTGGCAAAAATAATAATAATCCCTCGATAAATACCCAATTACAAAAAAAAATCTAGTCCACGGTTGACTTGCAATCATTGACGAAAAAGTTCAATAAAAGTCTATGCACTCAAAGAATTTTCCAATAAAAATTAATACAAAATTATGGTGAGCGCCATTGAGATGAAAAAAAAAAAAATACGAATCTATTTTCGGCCTTTTATTTTGGGGAATATTAACAGTCGAAAATCTAGTTGGTCTAAATTCTGGTACGATTTTGGGTTGAAAAAAAAAATCAACGTCGTATCGTATGATCGAAGCTCATCATGTGCACTTTTTTTCCGAAATTTTAATTCTCACATACAAAATATTTAAAGCAAAAAATAACAATGGAAACTCAACGAAAATCTAATCAGACTCATTTATCTCAATTTGTATGCGAAAGAAAAAAAGGGTCAGTCGATATTTTACGGGGAAAACGTGTTACCCGGTCGTGTCAGGTGGGCCTTCGTCCCATTCGACAATAATTTTTTTTTTGAATTCTCATCCGTTCAAGATATACGCACGCACGATTGTAAAAGTTTTATGGAGCCACGAGAAAAGAAGAAGATGCTATCACCAAAGCTAAAGTCCCGTTATCGGCGGTGTGGCGTATGAGAAAAGTGAGGAGACTGAAAAAAGAGAATCAAAAATCTTTCACATCAGTCAACATAAGGAAGGGGCTATGATATTTACTCTTTTTTTACAGATATCCGACTACAAGATCGGCAAGAGGAGGGAGGAGTCTCGAAAAGAATGGAAAGAAATGTGCGTTACGACCGACCAGCACTCTTGATGCGCGGTAAACCGTTCGGTGTATAATAATACACTATAAGCGATAAGGGATTGCCGTGCTCTGCGCGGCAGACTCGACAAATAAAATCTGAACAACCTGCTTCGTTGTTTACCGAATGATATCCAACGTAGGTATAAAAATGCCGGTGCAGGGCTAAATATATTAGAGAATAAAAGAGAGAAGTTTAATATCCAAACATAGTATATACTCCGTGAATATTATATGCGCATACGTACACAACGAGTTATAAATATGTATACACGTGCGTATCGCGAACGATAACGAAATATATACTCTCGTCGTTTTACCGATTTTTTTCTCTTATTCTTCGTCGTCGTGACATAAATTAAAAAAAAAAAAACTTTTACCATTCAAAAATCGGTACTCTTTATTTATTTGGTTTTTGACTTATCGCGTTTATACTGATGAATTTATTAAACCTACTTGGATAGAAGTTTATATTCAAAAAATTCAATAATATTTTTCTACAAATTTAATAATACAATTATCATACAAATGGGAATAATCGATAATAGAAAAATAGTGCGATAGATCCTTTTGCCTTTTGTTTGTGAAACATTGATTGATTTTGAATCTTCCGATTGCGTTCTTACAGCGAAAATTCCAGTTTCTAGATCCGTTGAATTACTTCGATAGAAATTTCGCCATAGGCAATTTTACTTTGCTTTAAGTTGCAATTATACATTTCAAAATGTGGCAGCGATTTTTTTTCTCAGATATTTTGCTACGAAAGAGGAAACTTAAGCTCTTGCACTTCTTGTGCTATAGAATTGAAGTGGTTGAAGGGCTTCGATTAATATTCTTTGCCTATGAATCTTAGTACAAATTTGGCCATATTACGTCGATGAAATATTTTTTCACTCCTATCCGTCACGTGAAATATTTCTCATTCTATTCTTATTTTATATCGTATTAAATACATGGATTCTGTCAGCTAATCAGCCTACCAGTTATTTGCATTCGACCAGCCCCTCTCTCGCAATCAGTATAAAGAGTGGAAACCGCGTTTGGGTTTAGGCTAAGCTATTAGATTGAGGATTTTATTAGCTGGAGGAATTTCCAGACATGGGGAGAAACTGTCCAGACACAAAATGTACGTAACGACCCAAAGGTGAAAAGTACTCACGCGCAGTGAGGTATTTCGTAACGAGATTTGTGTGTACATCCCGCAAAGTGGCTACGAAAGGGATGAAGTTTCGCGTGTCGTATATCGCGCGAGGCTCGCGAATGGCCGAGCAAATAGTAAAGTACATACACGTGCGACAAGTAGATCTCGGAGAGACCAAGAGGCGTCCATTATATCCCGCGTCCACGAAATTATTTGTGACAGAGGGACAATAGGCGAGTGTAACATGCTCGTTCGAATACATGCGTATGTATATATTTCTTCCTTTGCGTCCATGAGGAGAGAACAAACAAGTTAGCCCGACTCATGATTCTGCAGAGTGGCAGCCCCATAATTGTTACGACATAACCCCCTCAGATAATCGTGTCCAAAGTTTCAGTAGACTGTTTCTCTCATCGCATATTCGTCGTCGTCGTCGGCGTCGTCGTCGTCGTCGTCGTCGTCGTCGTCGTCGTCGTCGACGTCCTCCTCGTCGTCGTTGTCGTCGTCGTCGTCGTCGTCGTTTTCGTCGTCCAGTGTATCCTGCCCTTGTGCTAAAATGGTTAGTCGGCCGAGCTGAGAACGAGAGGGAATCAACGAGTGAAATGCTTGTTCTCTCGGGTTCTTCGGGCATTTAAGCCCGTATTGTCGTTGCGTACACGCCGCTGAATGCAAACACGCTTGGATTGAGAACGACCTTTTGAGTTTGAGCTGAGCTTCGGGACATTTGGAACGTTCTACCATATCTTCTCATTTAGATATTACGAGATTTTGTTGATCAGATCCATACAGGGTCTCCGTCATTTAGACAGAGACGTTTACTAATAATCCTGTATAATTCATTGATGCATTCGTCGATCGTTTTCGCTAGAATGAGATATGAGGGTAAGTCAATTTCCTATTATTGTCTTAATTCGGTAATGACAATACTAGGTCTCATTGGGTATTTCAGTAATTCCAATAAGTTTCCTGGAATAGTGAATATAATATCATCAACCGGAAGTGCTGCTAACATCTAATAATTTATTATGCTGAATATACCCCAATACAATAATAGGCTGGGTGGTAGTTTTTTAAGACATTCGTAGTAGTCTCGAGAAACTGGTGCTGTGGAACATCGATGTACCTATGTCGATTTTTTTCTACACTTTGCCCAAACATTTTATTCAAACTTTGATTGAGCGTTGCTGGAACACTTAAACAGCTTTTTCTTGTTACTTGAAATAAATTTTTATTTTTTAAACGTTTTGCAGAAATTTGAGTATAATCGTTTAGTCAAAGATAATTTATAAATAATCCAGATGCAATCCAGGAAGTATCTTAGAACCGAGTCCTCTATACGATCATATATTACGTGTCGACAGATATGGAGTCGCAAGTGTACCAAGCATCTCTCAACGGGTAATAACCCATACGAGGGAATATGAGAAAACGGGGACGACGCATAGTCCCGAATTAACGCTCATAGTTACGCCAAAAGCCGCCCTAACGTGCCCGCGACAATTCTCGAGGGCTGTCTGATGCAGACCGAGCGAGAGGCGCTTTTGGAACGTGTACCGAGGAGAAGCCATCCGGGCGGCTACCCTGTGCACGGAGACAGAGACAGAGTCAGGACCAGAGAGAGACAAAGAGAGAGAGAGAGAGAGAGAGAGCACAACAGTCTCTCGCACGGGTACCACTCGCTCACCCCTTTCTCCCTGACCTCGGGAGCTCGAGCAACCACGTTAAACGTTGGTAATGTTAACGTAAATAGATTATAACACTCTGTTAAACAGGCAGGCAGCCAGTCAGAGGAGGGATGATTCGGCGAGCAGAGAGGCAGTCAGGCCTCGACCTCGACTCCCCTCTCTCTTTCTCTCTTGCACCCTCTCGGCTCGCGCGCGAATTACTCACGGATCGCGTGACACGTTCCCCTGTCCTGCCAACCACCGCTTTTGGTTATCATCGTCCTTCTACCAACATAACTACGCGCGCACACACACATATATATATATATATATGCACATGCGTTGACGAGGACGACGACGACGACGACGACGAGGACCACGACGACGACGACGATGCTCCCTACCTAACATTTATACTCACGTTATCCACCACTGTATGTGTATGATGCTTTTGCTTCTGGTGTTTCTGTTCCTGGAACCTCCATCGTATACGAAGCTGGAAAGCGTCCCGAGCCCCGCGGTCGTCACGTCGAGCCGCGGGACCGGAAGTAACGTAACGGCGTCCCGCGCGACTCGGTCCACCGCCGCCGGCCATACACTCTCTCTCTGTTTCTCTCCCTCTCTCTTGCTCTCTCTGTCTCTCTCCCTCTCTCTTGCTCTCTCTGTCTCTCTCTCTCTCTCTTGCTCTATGTTGTCCACCCGGAATAATTGGAATTGTTCTTTTTCTTTCAGCAACGAGCCTCGACCATCGCAGAACACACTCTCTGACTCTCCCGGCTATTCTGGGACGCGAATGTCATGGTCCATTTTTTTGTTTGGGTTTTGTTAAATATGCGATTTCACGTAATACTGCACGTAATTTACGGACAGCCCTTTTCTGGATAACTCTGAGAGGATAAAGGTAAACGTCAACGCCAGATTTCGTATGAATTTTTTAATATAATTCGCAGTTTAGTTTTTTTTTTTTAAATAATTTTTAAAATTGTGGTAGAGTACACGTTTGCGGACGATACGATAGGGCAACGATTGGACAAAAATGGGGGCTAACATTATTTATGCAATTACTCTCAGGATTTGAATGTGAAAATTAATCATTTTACAAATGAAAAATTTCATTGCCCGCAAACGAAAACATTAAATTCGAATTTCCTATCCTCCTCGTCTCTTTGGCCCAGCTTTTGGCTCGATACCATTAATTGCCGTTGTTCCGGTCAAACTACCTCAAAAACCCCGGACGCAACGCTAACAATATCGTGGAATGTGTGTGTGTGTGTATTTCGGTTATTACCTCGGTTCCCCTTCAAATATCATTTCATTTTACCACAGGAAATTGTTCGTTCATTCACGATAAGACTTTATGGTGAATTTCCTTCCCCTTATAATGTTATCCCCAGAATGCATACACATGCGCTTACACATATACGTGGATAAAAACGTATTATATAGTATAGAGCCGCTAAGAGCCTGAGAATTTTCGGTGCATCGTCAATATCCGCTGTGACGTCGAGCTAAATGCACTCTTTGTTACCTTCCTCTCTCTCTCTCTCTCTCTCTCTCTCTCTCTCTCTTTCTCCCTCTCTCTTTCTTTCTCTCTCTCTCTCCTATGGCTCTTTTCATGAAAATAGTTGCCAAGAAAAATGTCTATTAAGTCCACGAGAGAGAATACGGTATACTCACAGGGTCACCTTTAATTAAATATATTTCACGCAAAATATCTATGATTAACAGCGAATATATAGAGCATCTCTGGCAATTGCACTTTAATTGCAATGCTCACGTGGCAATGCACTCACCTGTAATTAAGCTGGATCGAACAGTGGAGAGTATGTAGAACTGCTCTTACCACTCATACATACCAGGTGAATGTCTTAAATATATATATATATATATATATATATGTATGAATAAAAGTCGTTGAACAATTGAATAATGTTCTCATTCCCTTGGGGCGTCCCCGAGAAACGGAGAGAGAGAGAGAGAGAAATAAGACTATATGGTGCCCGTCCGCGGCCACTTCCGGAGACCGCTATTTCCGGTTCTTACCATTCTCACGCGCGTCGCGAGCTCACAACACCCGGGAAAGATTACTGCTCAGTTCTCTCTCTCTCTCTCTCTCTCTCTCTCTCTCTTTTGCGTATTTCTAGATCTTTGCGAGGCGCGAGCGCGCAATAAGGCGCTCGTAACATTTTTACGATCGAAAGAGCGTCTTTATGACGTTGAGTAAGTAATTGCTACGACTGGTTGGCTACTGATGATGCGCTCTTGCACTCTTTACACCGCATAGGAAAGTAGTTTGGCCACAAGCCTCCGGTCTATTATCATCGTTACTCTTATTATTATTATTATTTGATGCTATCAATATAATTTTTTCTAGTTTTTAGAGCGTTAATAATTGGGATCTTCTTCTTCGACGGATACGAAAATTCCCATATCTCACCGACCTTGGCATCGTAATTACTCACTCGAGTAGAGAAGAATGAAAAAAAAAACTTGAAAAAAAAATCACGTATGACATTGAAAAAAAAAGTTTTTCAATAAACGAAGTGCCAAAGGAATCATTGTGATATTCCTTCACTAAAAAAAATATTGAAAGTTCTCAAATTAAAAGTGTTATACTCTTGCATTATTCTCTAATCTAAGGATAGGCTCGATAATAACCAAAATTTCGATTTGAAATTATTAAGGTATTTTAAATCCCACTAAAATTAGAAAAATATGTAATAAAAGGTAATCGGCAGCGTAGACAATAATAAAAACATAAAAAAAATATCGAAAAAAAAACCCATTCCATGTGGACATCACTAAATTTTTTTAATCATCTTCAATAATTTTGACCCACATTGATCGCTAATCTGGATTATTTCAAACTTCCTTGTTCGTTGGTTATCAGAATGAGTGTGGGTAGCGGAAAAACCACCCTTGCCATCAGTGCTGCTATCTCGTCACTCTTCTTGCCATTTTGGCACGTTATAGTTCCTTGAGAGCAGGCACATTCGCTCGCGACGATCCTTGCGCATTGCTCGATACTCATCCAACCCCGAAAAAGTTTTAGTACACACACACTTACACATTTGTATATATATATACTGGGAGAGGAGTAAATGTACACTATACATGTCTATATATATATATATATATATATATATATATATATATAGGTAGATAGATATATATATAGACATGTATAGTGTACATTTACTCCTCTCCCAGTTCATCTGCCTCACAACACGAATCTTCACATACTCAGCATCAAGAAATTTATTCTGTTCGACTATATACGGACGTCTCGTATACAGAGACGACGACTCTTGCGGCTAATGCATTTTTACGGGGGTTAAAATCATTTATAAGCTATAAATGGCGCCAAAAGGGGGGGGGGGGGTGGATTATTGAGCCACGAAGTTGGGCATCAGAGCGGTCGCGGTCCCTCTTACGCCCCCAATAAAACTACACTTTGTTCCAGCTAGAAACAGCCAGTCACTTCGTCCCACTTTTTCTCGCTCTCTGTGTTGTATCTTCTCTACTCTCTACTCTCTCTCTCTCTCTCTCTCTCTCCTCCATACTCTACTCTCGTATAACCATCACCGAGCGCGTACGTTCTTAGTAGCGTTTTTTTATCTCTTATTTACAACTCTTTTATTCGCCGATTCCATCTCAATCAGACACGTGCCCCTTTAGCACGGAATGTCAACTATATATATATATATATATTCTGCGAGGGAGTAGCTTCAGTCTCGGGTCACCCGAGGAGCCATTCGAAGTCATCCCCAGAAATCGTCAAGTCAAAGTGCGGAAAAAAAAGTCGTAATTTCACGGTCTCTCAAGACAACCCCTGAGAATATCGAGAAAATGGATGAAATGGATTGAAAATAATATATTCTGGTTCATCGCTTTCTGGCTCACGTAGGTATCAGTTAATTTTTAGCAATGACTATTTTACACTCGGTAACTTTGATCAAAGGAATTTGCAAACATTTTGGTAATATTCTAATGTTTCATTTAAAAAATTGTTTAATTGATATGGAAGCAAACTTTTTCTTAGCCAGATTTTTTGTATATTTTGAGCGAGATATATATCCATGGACATTAATTGGGCTGAGATTGGCAGAAGCTAAGAATTCAGCTTCGGATTATTTTAGTTCCGTTTTTCCTGCACGTTCCAGTTGATGGAATAAAAAATTATCAAACTAACACTTTTACTTCATCAACGCGATTAAAAAAATGACGTTGCTTTTGTAGCTTTTTTTTTTTTCGAAAGCTGTGTTGTCATACTTCACCGTAACCTCCGGAAAAATACAATAAAATCTTTCGTCATAAAGTACCTCATAAATCTAATGGATACCCCATCTAACATAGACGACAGCGACTACGAGAGTTCTTCTTTGCTTTATTTGCCAAACGTTGAAGACTTGATAGACGCTAAATGAAGGTATGATGGATTAGTTTTATGGTTTCTTTTTGTTTCCTTTATAATCTTTATACATCGAGACAGTGTTTCGTTGTCGTTATGTGTATATATATATATCTATATATTTCTTTCCTCAAAATTCTTCCTCCACTTTTATTTGAGTTCATATTTATCACAGCCTAATATTGATTAAATTTTAAGTATGCTCATGCCACCTTACAGATTTTTGTTTATCCATCCAGAAAAGTAACACGATTTGTATGATATTTGCCAGTACGAGAACAGATTATTAATTTCACAGAAGAATTCTACATGCTTCACTTATTTCTGCTCTTGCATAACGGTGGGAGGATATTATACGAGGGTAACAATATTTTGAGTTTAATTTTTTTTACTCTGACTATAAATATTTGTCACTCAAGGCTCGCAAAAAGCCAACATATTTTTGTTCGTTTTAGTGTCTTTTTTCTCAGCCCGTATTTCATCTTATACATCGAGCACATGCAGGAAAGGACATTTTTTCGAAATAAAAATTCAGATTTAATGGTGCTCCGAAGATTTCAAAGATTTTTTTTTTCTAAATTATTAAAATAATTTTAATATTGATCTCCTCACGTATATCATCTTCGAGCTAAAACCCATCATGGACGTATCCATTTGTGCATATCCACGGATGCAGATATTCCAAGTTGATGTGTTGCTCGTGATACAACGACGCGAGCGTATAACTATTAGAGCCTCGAGCGATATTGCTACCGCAATATTCAAATCCATGCAGAATGCGGAGCTCGATGGAGTAATGCCTGCGAGTCTCTTCTGTCGCTATATAGATTGCTCGCCCTGAGGCATCTACATCTCTCTCTCTCTCTCTCTCCCTCTCTCTTTCTCTCTCTCTCTCTCTCTCTCTTTCCCTTCCTTCCTCAATAATACGTACATAGATACATATACGTATCGCTAGCAGCAGTAACAGAAGCAGAAGCAGCAGCAGGAATCACAATAATTCCGATATTGCCCTCTGTTCTCTCACTGATCATTTCGCTAAGTGCGAGAGACCCGATATGGCGCTCCAGTTGCTCTGCATGGGACATTGCATTCATCTGCAGTACAAGCACTCTATCAATCAAACAAAACAAAGAAATGAAAAAATATATAAAATCCATCGTAAAAATTGAGAATGAAAAGCTCGTTGATTTTTTTCCCCCATGAATATAATAATTAAGAAAAAGTCGTGTAAATAATTTTTTTTCAATAAATCAGTTTTTTCTTCAACATTTTCCTCCATTATTCAATGCAATGAAATTCATCTATTAATTTAATTGCCTTAAAATCTATGCTGCCAATATTCACGTTTTAATCCTTGGGAATATTTTCAGCCTCAAGCTCGGTGAGTCTCCAGATTCGATATTTATATTTTTCAAATCCATGTACGAGCTGTTCACTTTATATTCTTTTTTTTTTTTCAAATCAAAATATTGCCTCATTTCTAAGGAAGCTAAAAAAACATGTAAAAAATTCGGAACTCATTGAATTTTCATTTTTTATCGAGCTAAATGAGTGGATCCCCAATACAGATGAGCATGCGAGGGCTTTCTCGCACATGACGTTTGGATTTTCTCAATAAATTCAACGAGATGCCACTTCAAAGTTGGCGATAAAACCAATTACGCGAATCGATGAAATCCGATCGAGGCTTTTCCCTTTCCAGCTTTCTCTTCTCGTCTCTCGTTGATTTTACCGATGAATAGGCCGAACGTATAAACTTTTGCCTTTATCCGCAATCGTGAAGCCACCATCGTAGAGGCCTTTCACCTCATTCCACGCTGTTCGAGATAGAGAGAGAGAGAGAGAGAGAGAGAGAGAGAGAGAAAGCGCTCATTCGCGATAAAACTTTTCGATATCCGATAGCTAGCTTCCTGGTGTGCAACGAATGGCCTGATGCTTGCTCTGCTGGGTTTTGCCTGTCTATCACCGTTAAAGGGAGCAACGGAACAGAAACTGAGTTTTTAATTTGGCGCGTGTCTCGTGACAGGCTGGTAGAAGGGGTTGAAAAGAGGGGCTGTCGGTGACCGGAACACCATATCGCGTCGAGCTGGCACAGGCAAAGAGAGCGAGCGAGAGAGAGAGAGAGAGAGCCTTTTGCAGAAATGGTACCTATAGATATAAATATATATGTCGTCGAGGATTCCTCGAGCCTGAGAGGAACGGCCGACGAACAGCCAGTATAGCACACCAGCCAGATGAATCTCTCGCATTGTCTGCGTTTGAATGGATATATCCCCCCCCCCCCCCCCCCCTCCTGACTCTTTCCACCACCATAGCCAGTGAGAGCATCCGTGTACAGCATCCTCGTGAAAACCGCAGCGCATCACTCGAGCGCGCGCCCCCAACCTCCTCTCCGCCTTCCTTCTTCGCCATTTTTGAGCGTTATTTTCGGTGACAAATATTATTGTGTCGAACAATGATCGTCCTCAATGCCAGCGTTTTCCACCTCCCCACTCAGGATGTATGCTCTAACAATCTTTCCTTTTTTTTTTTTTTTTGACTCTCTCCCTCTTTTCCTCGTCATTCACTTTTTTCTGCTCTCCCACTCTTTCCACTCTACGTTATTCTCTCTTCACTATTTTCTCTATCCTCTTTCATTCTGTCTTGATCCTGCGGGTGAACCACAGAGTTCGTCCGGGATCTGGTTCATGTCTATAGTTATAGACGTCTCTGCCTTCAACGCGGGCCAGTAATCTTCGACATTGTTTCACGAAAAAGTCGCCTCCGGGCATATTGGAATTGCTAATGTTTCACGTCCGTTGCTCTGTATACATGTATGGATACATATATATGTCAACGTGGTACTATAGACGGGACTTTTATATCCTAAATCCTGAGCTACCCACAGGACTCTATCTGCAGCCTGGCTCTCTTTTTCTCCTTGAATTGGAGGATTTTTTGCTGTCCTCGTCACTTTTTTCCGTGTTGAGAAAAGTTTCTCTTGTACGGTTTTTCTACGGTTATTGCGTCTTGAGGGCGACAAAAGTGACGAAAGCAAAGTGCCATCGGTTATTCGAATCGATTATCGAGACATTTTTGCGATGAGGAACAGAAAAACGATAGGATGAACAAGCGAGAGCAAGATATATATATATATGGATAGAGATGGAAGGAAAAAAACCATGAAGAATAAGCACATACTAGGGGGGATGAAATCTATCCAACTTGGTTCTCAGTTTTACCCTTGGGCAAGCCGTAACTACGAGACGGAAATATACCGATGAGTTGAACGCGACCGGCTGCCTGATTGTCATTGTTGTCATTTGTGTACGAGAGAACATTACGAGAGACAGAGATGATCGGACCTCCGAGCATTCCATTTCATTTCCCTACATGCTCTTCACCCTCTCTCGATCTCCTGGTTCAATTCGCTTGAGGGCCTAAAACCGTTTCAGCTGTCGTTTCTGTCGTTTCTCGTTACGGTGATTTTGTCTTTTTGTTTCTACTTGATTTTGCTCGTCTTATCAGCAGCAAATTTTTTCATTTCATCCAACAATATCGAGAAATCCACCACAAATTCTGGCGGTCCTACAAATGCACGGAAAGCGAATGAATATTTCCAGACGTTAAAGCATCTACATAAAAGTTTTCATCAGAGCAAGAGGCTGACAAATTCATCGGCAGAGGCATAAGAGGAGTCTTCAAATTGACAAGTTTGCACGGTGAAATACTTGCAAGGGGCAGAGGAGTTTGGGACGTCGGGAAGGGGGTGAATTTTGCGGTCCGATTCGGCAGTGTCCCCGTTACCACCGGAGGGCACGCGCTCTCACCCCCCAACCAGGGAGAGAGAATGAGACGGTATTGCATGAAGAGAACGACGAGTTATAACATACCCTATATAGAAAGACAAAGAGAGAGAGAGAGAGAGAGAGAGAGAGAGAGAGGAAGAGCTGAGAGAAAGAGAGAGAGAGAGAGACGCGCCATTTCATTCGCAGACTGCCGATATCTCGTTCGTCGGTCTTCTCATACCCGAATCACCCCCATTTCAAAATATCTCATTCCCAAACGCCTCGAGCTCTCGATGGATTACAAACCTATCTATTACTTCCCTGTCCTACGCCTGGTGTATAACGGCAACGACAGGCGAAACCCCCAAACTCGACAGGAGAGCAGAGCAGCTCTCTTCTCAGCATGTACCTCTCTCTCTCTCTCTCTCTCTCCTTTCATTCTCACTTTCATCCCCCACACTGCCCTCCCCTCATCATTCTACGTTCAGTAGTCGATATACAGTCTCTTGTCTGCGTAGCCTCTCCTGCAGCCACTGATTTTCTCTCGTCTCACACTTGACGGAAAATCGGTCCGAGGAATTAAATTTTGCACGAAGCTTTTACTTCGATTTTATCTCCTGCGATCCCTTTCGCTTCACCTCATATTGTCCTGAAAGCTCAAAATGTACTCGAGTCGATAATCTCATCCAATTATTCTCACCAGAGATAATATGAACCTTTTCCTCTCAATGCTTTTTCAACAAGACATAACGTATTGTAAAAAATATCGATAACGAGCTGCGAGATTCCTCCATTGTCACAAATTTAACGATAAGTATATTACTATAGTTTTTTTTTTGTAAATTTATGAAAAAAAAAATCCAATGAGATTCATGGTTGAGGTTATATACGAGTTCGCATCTATTTATTTTATTTACTTCGAACATTCAATTGCTATTCCGACGACATAACTTTTCGTTTCGATTAAAACTCTAAAACAATTTTTAGATTTCTCGTCAAGTTGTACCTCGAGCTATAAAAGTATGACAAATAACCTCAATATCAATGAAACATGAGTCGAGTCGACCAAGAACACACACACTCAGCGAATATCACAGAAGCAGAATGAATTTGAGAAATGGGAGCAATAAAATGAAGATAAGAAAAACAATCAGTCTTCAACTATACCAGCCCTCTATATCCACAATAGAAAGCTCTTGTCTCATTCTTCTCACGTTCGGGCAAATTCAATGCCGCACAGCATCAACGGAGAGAGCAAAAGAAAATACGAGTATGGGAAAGGACTTATACCTACTTCTTATAAGATACAAATACATATATATATATATATATATATATATATATATATACGTGCCCTCTTCTATCCAGCACACACTGCCATCTTATACCCTATATAAAGAAGCACTCTTGGCAAAAGGTCATAGGACAGAGGGGCAGAGGGGGGGGGGGGGGGGGGGGATGGAGGATCGAGAGAGTGAGAGACTCCGGAGCTGAAGATTTAACCGGAGTGACATCGACGTCGAGGAGTGAGGCCGGCGTGTACATTTTATCTCTCTGTTTTGGTGCTCGTGAGCTCGCCTCCAGCATCGTCGATGCGAGAAGAAACCGGAGAATCTTCCAGAGAGACGAGCTGGAGCCAGAGCTCGGTGTCGCTTCAATTCGAGATATCGCACACCAGCACACGACGCGGGCTGGAATGATACGAGGCGTGCATCCCCTCTTTCCACCCCCTCGATGGTGAAAAAGGGGCCGGAAGGGGTGGAATCAGTCCAACGACGCGATTCCCTGGTTAAGGGATGTCGGAGGAAGGAGTATAAAAGTGGAACGGGGTGGAAGTGCGAGGTTCTCGCGAGAAGAAGAAGAAACCATCGCTGCCGACACTGTCGAGCTTTCGTTCGTCTCCTGTCGTTCCCACAAGGGTGTCTCACTAGCTCTACACATGTACACGTATATATATATATATATATATATATCGTCGGAGTACTCGTAATGGTAGATATAGTACCTAGCATCAAGAGCTCTCGCTTCGTAGCAAGCAGCACCTCTTAGTCTAATTGAAAAGTCGGCAGAAATTGAAAATTGCGATCGCAAATTGCAAGCTGCTTTAGGCGAAGGCGCGAGATATAAACATAGACGTGTATATGCACGAATCGCGAGTGAGACGAATATAGAGTAAATAGGAGAGTAATGGAGAGTGAGTGACGAGGAAAATGTGAAAAAAGAAAAAACGGAGTATGGGATAGTAATATATATATATATATATATATATGTATATATATAGCAGGCAGAGTAGCGTGTCGTAACACACGGTAGAATGAAGATTCAGTGTTTTTGTCTTCAGTACAGAGCTCGAGGAATAGCCGTGAGGGGGTGTCGCAAAAAAGATGGGGGTGGGGTCTGAAAGGGGTGAGAAATCCGACTCGCATGTGCATTCTTTTAAAGAGTCGTCAATTGTACACGTTTATATACAGTTTTCTGAGGGTTGGACGTACCATACATATGAGAGTAACGTACTCAGCTGTGGATCGTTTTCCATCGTTGTTGTCTGGGCTCTCTGCAAAACGAATAGGGGCTGTTCATGATGTGTGCATTGCTTGTGTCACGCTCATCCTCGTACACAGCTTGTTTTATTAAACATAAGCCCACACGTCGCCATTTCCACGTCGCCATTTCCGCATTGCTCTATAATAAACTCTCTCTCTCTTTTTCTCTTTTTCTCTCTCTCCCTCTCTATCTTTTTTCACATTCCCTCTTACACTCTGGATCTTTATTCTCATCCGAAAGAGCGATAGAGCGATGAGCTCTCGAACAAAACTTCATTGAAAAATTCCGGAATGCATATACGCACACGCAACCTCTATAGATGTGAATTTGCGATGTAAAAAAAGTGAGATGAAATTCTGGAAGATGTAGAAGGAACGAAAGAGTAGAGTTGTTATAGTCGACTCTACTACCCAATGGAAAAAGGCCTGGCTATTCGGGGGTGGATTAATAAAAAAAAAACAAAAAAAAACACACAGAGAGAATCCGCCACCCTTCTCGCTCTGCCATAGTCCCTGGCAACTAGCATAGCTTGCTGTATATCCCACGTATACATTATATACCTCCGGTATAATACTTCTTCTCGGCACATTGTGTCTTCGTGCACCAGGGCTAAAGCGTCGCGATGGGACATGTCCCTGGTATCTCGACAACGAGCATTAATAATTCTGAAGCGATTTTAGTCTCCCTCTTCCTTTCTCTCTACCACTTTCGTGTGTGCCGATGCGCGTATGCTAGATCGTATATATATCTACCATATAGATATATGCATACATATATATATATATGTGTATATATATACATAGAACACATACGAACATGACATATATGCATGACTATTTTACATGCCTTTGGCAAAAGACACTTGTGTCTCTCCTCCGGTCGCTTTCTCTTGGTTCTCTTGGTGCTTAAGAAAGGAAAAGAGAAAGAGAGCAGAGACTCGAAATAGCCAGGCGATTCGAAGCCAGCTCGATTTCTCGAGGGTGTCTTTACTCACCCTCTACACAGACTTCTCTATATAACGTTCGCAACTGACCCAATATAAGCTTTATATAGTATACATGTATATAGTAGTGACACGAACACGAGGGACCGAATTTCCGGAAATTCTTACATGTCCCGTTAAATATTTCAAGGAATTCTCTCAAGATCTCATATACGTCTTACGAGAAAATTTCTATAGACGCCTTTGGCATATCATTCACGAATAATAAATTTCTACGAAAGATTCGCTTATTTCGTATAAATTATTATTAGATAAACACGCATGGCTAAGAATGTGTAAGGTTTAAAATATAGTAATTGTGTACAGTCGGAGGGATTCCCAATGTTGTTTTTTTTTTTTCACGTCAGAATTATTTTTTTGAGGCACTCGACTGTAGAATAGAAAAAAATGTGGCAGTCAGGCTGATCGACTTGACGATCAAGACATCAGGGATGAAATTTGAAAAGCACGGTTTTATTACCTCGTGGCATTTACGTTATCCATAAATAGATATACATATTAAGTACATATATATGTGCATACGTACAGCTCATGTGCATATATATATATATTTTTTTTCCTTTTTTACTTTCAACAGTCTACAGCTTCGTGCCACGCGAATTGCCTCCGGCGACGTATATATATATATATATATATACAGTAAATATACTCATCCTGGCTATATGATACTCTCTGCTTAGTTCCCACAACCCTCCTTTCTCGTTCAGTCTCATTCGAACACAGAAAATTGCACCGGAGAGCCTCTGATAGCTAATGGAAAATGTGCACCGGTTGATTATCATTATGATTATGATATCACGAGCTCAAGAGTCGTGTCATTATGTCAAAGAAGTAACGGTCTCTCTCTCTCTCTCTCTCTCTCTCTCTCTCTTTCTCTCATTCTCTCTCCTCTCTGTTAATATAGCCGAGTATAATGGCTGGATCGGAGGGGGGGGTTTGAAGGTTAACTTGGGAGTCGGAGCATTGCCAGAGCGCAGCTTCCAAATTAAAGTGTAATTTTCTCTGTAGTTTTGCCACTGCTCGCACCCAAAGTCTCGATCTCACTTTTCTTTTTCCCTCTTACATGGTATATCTGTCAGTAGCGAGAAGTTGCACGGTGTGTAGAAGGAAAATGGAGAGGAGAACGAATAGTGAAAGTGCACATCAAAGCTAAGAAAGAATTCTCGTCCTTATTATTCGTGTATTATATTTCTTCCTTCTCTTCTTCCTACTGTCCTTATATTTGCGTTTCTATCTTTTTTTATTTAATAATGAAAAATCAAATTGACGAAGAAGCAAGATAAACAAAAATTGAAGACGATGCAAGGAGTGTGTAAAATCTAGAGGTGGAAAAAAATCAAGGAGATACGAGGAGGTTACATGGGATTTCACGTAAACGAGTTAATTTGCATTGATGAGAACGAGAACGAGAATGCCGAGAACCGAAGCGAGACTTAAATAGCCACACACCGAACCAGACTCGTCCATTTACTTTATATGTACAATTTGTGTATACATGGAAGATGATGACGATCGCCGTGTTGTGGAACGATCAACGGAACAGTTTCAGTTTTCCTCTCGTCGTGTCTACCTGTCTAAAACTTTCTCCGTCTCTTCCCTCGCATACGCGCAAAATACGCTCGACGGACATTTCACGCTGAGATTATAGTCGATTGGTATATCATTCCGGTTGCATTTTTTTTTTTCTCTTTTTCATAAAGATTTTATCTGCAAAATGAAAAATTATGATTTCGTTCGAGCCAAATTATGCAGCTGCAGGTAATAAATAAATATTTTATTAAGCGAACCCCCTCCACAGTTTTCGTACCATCGAAGTTATCTTGCAAAATGAATGCACTAATGATTGCATAATTGTATACATTCCGCCTGGAATTAATGACAATGGAAATGGCAGCCTGCTTTGGACTTCTGTGCCCTCGATAATTACATCCGGACTCTAAAAAGTTAAATTGCTATTTCGCTGATGGGTGACCATCATTATTGAAAAGAATTGTCATATTTTTTTTACCTTTACCCATTTCGCAGTAAATATGTTCAACATTCTACCCCTTGAATTATCAAATTTTCCATTTCGTAAAATGTTTACATCCCTTAATTTGTACAAAATGTTTTATCGGATAACTTCTTTAATAGTTAATTTATTATTGTTTCGCGTCCGTCTTATGGTATCGTGGCCATCAGCATCGACAATGTTATATAACCCCAACCCCTCTTCCACCCCCCCCCTCCCCTCTCCTCCCCGCCTCCGCCCACCCAATACTCTTGTATCCCTCGAGCATTATATGCGCATCAGCAGCACCACAGGAGCATCAGCGGCATCAGCAGCGTACACTCCTAATTGGAGATTCCCGAAGTTGGGTCTCGTCCGACGAATGAATTCTGAGCGACGCTGCTCTTCAATTCCGGCCTGAGGGCAAAATGTGCGGCATCGCCCGCTTCTGTCAGAGAGAGAGAGAGAGAGGGGGAGAGAGAGAGAGAGAGAGAGAGAAGGAGATATAGAGAGTTTGCCAGGGTCTTTGCTGCCGTCACTACTAGACGCCCCCGGGTAACGTGTGTGTCGGAGCAATAATTATATTGGCGTGTCGTGGACGCGAGCACGGAGGGGTGGAGGGGGTGAGGCATATACTGGCATGATACTCATGGAAAGAGGGTAGTATATGTGTCCTGGGTGAATCCTGTCTCCGTTCGCTCGATGGGTTTTAGCGACCAAGTGGTATAGAGTTACGTGGGGCGGGCTTATGGGGTGGGCGCGGGGGGAGGGAAGGGTGGGGTGGGGGGGGGGGGTAGTAGGGGATGGGGGTATGTTTTAATCACAAGAGACCTGGGCTTGGCTGTAGGCCTCACTCGTCTCTGACGGTCTATACTCTTGCGTTCAATTTGCCCCACTCTCCCTCTCACTTTCGGGCTTCCATCGCTTTTCGTCCCATCGTGTGTGATGTAGTTTAAACGTTCGTCGACTCTCCCTGGAATGCGAATTGAGAGATAAAATGGTATAAAGTTGCGCAGCTCTCGAGCACATCGTGAGTGCCCACCCACAAAAGTCTTCCTCTCTCGTTCTCTTAGTTCGCGGGCGAGTTCCTTTACTCTTGATGTATATTATTCCTTGCCGCTGCTCTCACTCACTCTCTAATTTCCTTGGGAGTTGAGCTATGCGACCTACATTATGATGAAATAATTGGTAAGACGTGCGAGAACGTTTTCGTATTTCCATGAATCATTACATATGCATTATATATTATATATGCTGTAGCTGTTAATAAACATCCCGGTTAATTTTTCATTATAATTTTGCTTCAGACTCGACGAGATATTGCTGATGATTTGTTATTATGACAGACAATGGGGGCTCATTTAAAACAAAAGGAATGAGGTGACAAATTGATTTGAAATGAAATATTGCATATTTTTTATATCTCTTTGGAATATGTGAGTTGAAAATTGAGGATAATGTCGATAGGTTCATCTATCGATATTATCCTCAATTGGATTATCCGCATGCAGATCTTCATAAGACATAAAAAAATCTCACTTCTATTGACAGGGGTATAATTTACCTGACATCGCTTGATCTCGTCAAATTCTTTTATTGTCAGAGATGCTAGTTGAAATTTATAAGCCACGAATGAGAAACATTCCTTGGCAAGTTGAGAAAGGAATGAGACTGACTGGTGTCCGTATAGGGGTAGCAGGGGTGGGAGTGAGCTGAACGGGCGAAATAACCGGGAAACGCCACTTTAAACGCGCAGCAATTGCATTGCTAGGAATCAGACCCGTTCCTCTCGAGTTCTCGAAAACGAGGAGAGAGAGAGAGTCGGAGATATAGAGTATCCAGCAGCACCGAATCCACCAGAGCTCCAGTAACATCGCCACCACCCACGCGACTACTCTCCCCCGCCAACCCTTCGAGATTGCTGAGCTATTCTCGCGACTGAATGTTTCATTAAGGCCACCCGGTATTGCTCTTAGATAACTCTACGAGGGGTAAATGAAATTTCCACCATCTCCGATATCGCACACCCTGTCGTAGAGTCGGGTATATATATATATACATACCTACCCTCAAGTAAGAGCCCTTATCCACGATCCCCACGCGCAATCGTCAACTCGTGCAAGCCCGTGAGCGGCTACTGTAGCTCGCGATGAGACCCCTTGGTTTTAATCAAAGTCCATTGCTCGTTGAAGAGAAAAAAAGCCAGAGACGGATGGGACTTGCTCGAGTTTCGCAATAGGTGTGTCCGTCATCTGAGCAAATATATCAAATTAGTCTCCATCTTTGACTGATAAAACTCCATCGTCGTGTAGCTAAGATTCGCATACGCCGCACGTTGTATTAAGATTTACCGATCGTAACATCTTCAAATGACACAATTCCTTCGATTATCCTGACATAACGGACTTCAAATCTATAAATATGAACATTGGCCACGAGACGCTTTTATCCGTGTGGGCGCAGAGCTTTTGGCTTTGCGAATCGAGAATCAGCGATGCGTTTTTCACGGCAGATATTCGCACACAGAAAAAGGAACATCGAGAGGAGACATGAGAGCGTTAGGGATGATGGAATAGAGTGGAATGTTTCAACCACGGGATGTGGTGTGGTGAAGACCGAACGAGACGAACGTGAGAAGAGAGAGAGAGAGAGAGAGAGAGCGAGCGAACGAGAGACAGAGACAGATAGAGAGACGGAGAGAGAAGAATCTACTCAAAGTGAGTAAAAAAGAAATCAACATTGCGCATATATAAACATAACTTCGCATCAGCGAGAAGAAATACAGAGAAAACCAGAAATGAAGAGATGAGCCTATCCAGCGGCACTCGTAACGATCTTGCATCGGACGTCAACCGTTAAATTCAACCGAAGAGGACACGATCCCTATGGAAAGAAAGCTCGAAGCTTTCGTCGGCTGGAAGAATCTGGATGTAGCGGTAACGAAAGCATCGGCATATAGCATCAACGAACTCGTAAGTAATACAGTATATATATATATATATATATCGTATCTTCTTCGTCGTTGATTTTCTCTTCTATACACCGAAATGTTATAACGAAAGAGAGGAAAGGGCTACAGAGATAGGGTCTGTGTGGCCTAGATCGAGACGATCTTGAATGCTCGAATGTCAGAAATGGCGAATCCTCATTTGCCATTTCTCCGAACACCCATATACCTAGCATACCTATACGTCTATATGGAGACAGAGACAGCAATGCCGGGAGGCTGGGACGTATTCGCACACAGTACCAGTGTGCGTACGTGTGTGTGTGTTTGTGTGTGTGTGTGTGTGTGTGTGTGTGTGTGCCTGCCTAGTTGCCGGTGCCATACTATGGCTGTGGCTGCTGCTGCTCGGGTGCTCTCTGTCTGCCGTGCTCATTCCCGCGATCTTCAATTAATGAAACTCGGGTGCAGTCGCGTCGCATGTCAAATAAATATGTCTCTCGCTCTCTTCGTGTCGGGGGTATCCTTTCCTGCCGCATGTGCATGGGCTGTCTTCCTCTCTGTTCTGGCTCTTGCTCCTCTCGCCCATTCACCCCCGCGCACCCTTTCCTCGTCGGCGTCGTCGTCGTCGTCGTCGTCGTCATCGTCGTGCACCCCTTGCAAAACCTTCCTCTTCCGCACGCCTTCTTCCTGCCTGCTCAGACTTCTGCTTTGGCTCCATCGTCGTCATACACTGAAGCTATGCGGTTGATGTCGTTCCCGTTTTACACAGCAACCGCAGCGTCTATATTGCCTTCGTCTCCACGACGACACCCCGCGGAAAATACTCCGTGTACTCCTCTTGTACCACCTCGTCGTCATCATGTTTCTTCGCGCATCCCTCCCTCTCCTCACTTACAACAAAGATGCCTCGTGCTCATGAATCTTTGGTTATCTCAAATGACGAGTGTATGCTTGCATGTGCATTCGTAGATACTTTTCCGTTATCTCTTGGCTTATCCGTTGCTCTGCTACGTATCCTCCTTCGATTTTCTTTCCGTTGATTTATAATCCAAGGAATATTTTTGGCACGTAGCAGCATCATCAAGAGAATCCGGGCTTGACCGATAATTTCAGTAGCAAGAATCATTAAACACAATTCCCTGGACTTGACAAAAAACTTAGCAGGGATTCGTTGATGGATTTTTCATTCTCGAATGTCTATGAGAATAATAAGCTAGTTGAGACATATCATCCATTCTCAGAGAGTAATCGTTTTTTAACCAGAATTCGGTGGAGGGCACTCTGGCAGAGAGTAGAACGCCGAAGGTGGTGTCGTCGGGCATGGCGGGGGCCGATTAATATTTTCGCCTCTTACGAGTGAGTAAGTGGATTTGCTTGCAGAAAGAGAATTAAAAGTAGCAAGGCAGAGCGAGAGCTGAAGTGGAAGGGCTGAAAGACGCCAGTCAGGAACATCGTTTGAGTAAGGTGAAGGGACAAGTAGAACATGAACAATGAATAGGCAGAAAGAAAAGGCCGAATGCTAAAAGCAGTTTTACTCGGACAGCTGCGAGTGTATTAGACGAAGTTATGGCGACACATGTGTATATATCGTGCATGATTTCAGACACATACCGATAGAACCGACACAGAGTGTTGGATCCGAGTGTTCTTCCAGTGAATCTAGCAAATCGCAACAGGCAATTCGTAATATATAACTGATGGCTGACGCCAGTGTTTTGTCCTATGGTACAGCCTGCTCTGGAATATTTTCCTGATACCGTGGGTCCCCTCGCGCACGATCTTTTTATTCTTATTAGGCCAACGGTGATTTCTGCAAAATTAAAATTGCCTAAGGACGTATCATTTGCCTTCCCTGGCCATACTGCTTCATTTCCATCTATCCCCGTTGCCTCCTTCCGCCTCCCTTTTCTTCATCATTCTGATTCGAGAGCCTCCCACCTCTCTGATCTTCCTCGTATCTCTCCTCTATTCTCCCACTCCCGTGCAGTGTATCTCTCTTACACCAGGCACTTCTTTGCTTCTTTCTGGCTTGTGCTGAGGTTATACCGAGAGAGCGGACCTATACAGCATGTATAGAGGCAGGGAGCAGCCACCTAACCATCAGCAGCGTACCAGCCGAGCAATGAACTCAGCAAACCAACCAACCAACCACCTGAGAGAAAGAGAGCGCGAGAGCTCTTCTCTTGATGTTGCTACTACAGATAAGTGGTCGGCTCTCGGTTCGCCTCTGCCTCGCGGGCACTATTGGTCGATGCGTTCTTTCGTCCTCTTGCTTCTTCCTCTCGCTCCTCTCTCATCACTTTTTTTTTTACTCCTCTACTTCACCTTCTACCTTCATGCTCTCTGCCTCTATCGCTCCCTTTTCTCTTTTGCTGATCATCTACCTCCAATTTCTGAGCATCCCCCGTACATTCCCTCACCCTGCAATATTTACATTTTATTTTACGTCATGCTTTCTCCCCTCTCTCCACTTTCATTATCTATTGCATTTCCCGGGGCTACTTGCCACGACGGTGTATACCTACATCTGTACGTTGTCGAGCATGATCGCGTGGTATTCTCGCTTTCTCGATAAGCTGTGCAATCGAAAGAACACAAGGGTAATGAAGAATTCCAATGGAACATCAACAACTGGAATCGGTTAGGATTTTGCTGATTATGGAAATCTTCGTACATTCCGTTGGCTCTTTCGGATCACAAGTGTTCACAATTTAATTTACCCACCGATCTACCAATAGTTATGAATTCCCTAATAGTGTCAAGTTTGGTCATCTCGGAATTTATGACACAATGTTGATAGCTAATGCTAAAAAAATGACCAGATTTTTCCACAACTAAAAGCTGTAAAAATTCGACGATTGATTCGTGTGAAAAACATGCTGCACGCGTATAAATATTTCATGTGAAAGATGTATATGCAGCACATATTGAATAGTATGAAGAATATTAAAAAAAAAAAGACGAGCAGAGAGTGATCCTCGTTCGAGTTTAGCCCTTCGGAGACCGTAAGATTCCTCGTGACCCTCTGAAATTCCTGTCGATGAGCTGGTAATACAGGCCGACCATACAAGCATCAGGCTTTGACTCCATCGTAATCCTCTCGTTGCGGGCATTACATGCGCTCGTAAGCAACCAGCCGGAAAGAGGGTGTTCCCTATCAAACGATCGGCTTGCCGCGGAATTTGGACGCATCACTATATATAGAATGAACTCATCAACTCATCCCTCGTATATGCCTCAGTGGTAACACATACCTTATCCAGGAACTGAGGAGGAAAAGGGTCCTTGTAGAGTGCTTGGCCCGATAGACGAATTGATTCGGGATTTCTGCGGTAACACGAGAGCGCGTAGCTTAATCTAAGCTCTTTAACGTAAAGGCGTATATCCAGTGGAATCATGTAGCTTCATCTCCATTCACATGGCAAGTGGATACATATATATATGCGAACCCATGTATTTCACCAAGGATAGAATAGAGAATGTGGAAGCTTCTGAAGCGAATTCGATACCATGATACTCGGACCCATTTTCCAAAGGTCATATAATAGTTTCCAACACCCAGAACCCACAAAGGCCGATAATAGAGCAGCGTTCATGCCATCTAACCACAAAATCATTTTTTGAGTGGCTAGCACGACTATCCTCCAGTGACTCACTAATATAGTCACAAAATCACCAAAGGAAGAAGGATCATGTATAAGAAGGCCCAAAACAACACAAGATTACATCATGTATCAAATACATTAAATATTATAAATAACTTTTATATATCCTCAAGATCAGAAATAAAAAAATGTGCGCACTCATCATTCGATTGCCTTGAGGCAATTAAGACGTTCTCGAGATTATTCATTTCATAATTATTGGCCCGTTTCGAGGTCCTCAAACAGACCACCTGCCGCGGTATCTTCGTGACCCGGCAATATCCGAATACTCGAATGGCTTTGGAAAACTTGCTGGTCGTTTTCCTGCACGAAACGTGCCTAGCTTAATCGAAGCTCTTTAACGTAAAGGCGTATATCCAGTGGAAGCATGTAGCTTCATCTCCATTCACATGGCAAGTGGATACATATATATATGCGAACCCATGTATTTCACCAAGGATAGAATAGAGAATGTGGAAGCTTCTGAAGCGAATTCGACACCATGATACTCGGACCCATTTTCCAAAGGTTATATAATAGTTTCCAATACCCAAAACCCACAAAGACGGATAATAGAGCGGCGTTCATGCCATCTAACCACAAAATCATTTTGTGAGTGGCTAGCACGACTATCCTCCAGTGACTCACTAATATAGTCACAAAATCACCAAAGGAAGAAGGATCATGTATAAGAAGGCCCAAAACAACACAAGATTACATCATGTATCAAATACATTAAATATTATAAATAACTTTTATATATCCTCAAGATCAGAAATAAAAAAATGTGCGCACTCATCATTCGATTGCCTTGAGGCAATTAAGACGTTCTCGAGATTATTCATTTCATAATTATTGGCCCGTTTCGAGGTCCTCAAACAGACCACCTGCCGCGGTATCTTCGTGACCCGGCAATATCCGAATACTCGAATGGCTTTGGAAAACTTGCTGGTCGTTTTCCTGCACGAAACGTGCCTAGCTTAATCGAAGCTCTTTAACGTAAAGGCGTATATCCAGTGGAAGCATGTAGCTTCATCTCCATTCACATGGCAAGTGGATACATATATATATGCGAACCCATGTATTTCACCAAGGATAGAATAGAGAATGTGGAAGCTTCTGAAGCGAATTCGACACCATGATACTCGGACCCATTTTCCAAAGGTTATATAATAGTTTCCAATACCCAAAACCCACAAAGACGGATAATAGAGCGGCGTTCATGCCATCTAACCACAAAATCATTTTGTGAGTGGCTAGCACGACTATCCTCCAGTGACTCACTAATATAGTCACAAAATCACCAAAGGAAGAAGGATCATGTATAAGAAGGTCCAAAACAACACAAGAGCCTGATGACATCATGTATCAAATACATTAAATATTATAAATAACTTTTATATAACCTCAAGATGAGAAATAAAAAAATGTGCGCACTCATCATTCGATTGCCTTGAGGCAATTAAGACGTTCTCGAGATTATTCATTTCATAATTATTGGCCCGTTTCGAGGTCCTCAAACAGACCACCTGCCGCGGTATCTTCGTGACCCGGCAATACCCGAATACTCGAATGGCTTTGGAAAACTTGCTGGTCGTTTTCCTGCACGAAACGCGCGTATCCTCATCTTCATAGCACATGTGGCAGCAGCAGCTATCACCAGCAATTTCTACTCGACTTTTCATAGAAAATGCTCAGAGAGAAAGAGAGAGAATTCTCGCTCGCTCCGCGGTGCCATTATCATACGTAAATTGATGTCGGCTGGTGGAGCTGCCAACCCCGGGCTTCTGCAATTATTTATCGCGCCTCCACTATATTTCATACTGCACTCATTCCTGTAAAGCACTTATGTGTATATATATATATATATATATATATATATATATATAGTTTGAAATAGTGATAGTATATTATATATATATAATACTTTATTTAGGTGTAATTGTATAACCCACACTGAGGCAAAGCTGTCTGGGTCGTTGGTGAATCTGGAGTCGTGGCAAGAGGCATCGCTCGGTTCAACTTGCTCATGGGATGCACATCTAATACGAGCAGGACGATTCTATATACGTATATATTTTTACTACATATAGATGAGATATCTATATATATATATATGTATATGGTGAACGAGAGTCTGCCTTGTCTCGGTATAACGGGGCTTGAAACCGTTCTCATTAACCCACCAGCTAGAGAACACATAAACATACAAATCCACAGAATGACGCTCTTCCATTTTCCTATTCTCTTTTATCGAAGCTGTACAGTATATGCGGTGACATACGTGCGTATGTACATCGAGACATTTGACACTCGAGGGGACATATTCAGGCAAATGCCTACTTTGATCTGTCAATCTAGAATGATTCTGGGCCGCATGTCCACCTATTGAGAATTCTGAAGGGTTGCACAACACTCATCGCGTACATATGCCCACCTCAATTTCTAGGGGGATGGAGAAAGATTGTAAAATTTTTTTGCCTCATTATAGCAACTGTGCATTGTTTGGTGCAATTATTAATTTTATTTATATATTTCGTTATAACTAAAAAAATGAAAAATAATATAATAATTTTAAAGCTTTGCAAAAGAATGGAAAAATTGACGGAATATTTATTTTATTTGTACATTTTACATTATATGCTTCAGCTTTAATATGGCCTTTTGTAAGTCCTTGCTACTTTTTCCTCGTTATTGTCTCTCTAGCTCGAGGCTGCTGGACAATCTATACAGTAATGAATCGATCGACTTGGGCGATTAGAAAATTTCATTGTCCATTTTTTGCTTGGCTATAAACATAAATATTTATGTATAACGCGTTTTAGGCTCGTTTTGTTAGAGATTCCTTCGTCGTCGTCGTCGTTGTCGTCGTCGTCGTCGTTGTTGGGTTCATCCTTAAATCGCCCAGGGCGACGACACTATGTACACGGGTGAAACAGCGATACACGAGCTCGTACTTCCCGCTCTCGTTACCGTTAAATTTATTGTAATTAATTTCCCTATCTACGGTAAGCATCGTTGGCTGAGGAGGAGGGGATAAGGGGACGGCCGGATGAAGGTGCTGTTGGCCGGTATAAAGCGCCCACACTTTCATATATAAACGGCGTTCAATTCGCCTTTGTACAGGTATCACATATAAATCCGTTGTACGGTGAATAACTACATATGTATACGAAAAAAAAATACGTTGAAATAATTCGGTGCGTAAACGTCGTAGTGCTACATGCTCTCATCCAGCTCGTGTCTCAATGTCCATCCGTCCGTCGTAAAACTAGAATATAACGTATACATTATATATATATATATAAATATATATATATATATATATATATGTATATGTATACATATATACAGTGTGCGATTACATCGTACAGTAGAATGGGAACAGCGGCACTGAAGGGTACACACGAGCGCACGCCGTCTGTGTAATCTGTAATTAGCGATCCCGATTAAGTTTATTTACGAGTCAAGCTCGCTCACACTATGTCAGCCATTGTATTTTAATGCTGCCTTTCCACCGACGCTCTTAGCGGCTGCCAAGCTGCTCGCCACATCGTAAGCCCAACAGAAATCAGGCCCGCATCTTATTCGTCTCCTCTCGAGACGCCGAGAGCCAGCAACACCTTCAACAGAGTATATGATGGGCGCATATGCTGCGTGAGCTTGCATCGCAGAGTTGCAAATCGCATAGATGACATAGACGAAGGCTCGTTGTTCTAAAAAATAAAAAATCAAACGCGATCATATGATGCTTTGAAAATAATTTCCACTCGCTTAACCATTAGGCTCAGATGATGAATTGGTTACAAAACGTCTAGTGATGTCATCCGAGTCTGTGCCACGCTAAAAAGACACTCCTTGTAATCATTTTTGTATAATCATGACGCTATCTATCTATCAATTTTTTTATACGGTTTCATATTGCAATGATGAAAAAAATCATGGAGAAAGCTTTCTGGTATACATCGATATAAAATGATTTTGCAACGCTTCTGGAATTATCCCATGTACTCTCGAACTAAATCAATAATTTAATGGAATATCCTGCGAAATGGCACAGACCCCAATGGCTGTTGCTCGAATTTCAAAGAGATTAGAAGATTACTTGTATAAACCAAAAAAAAAAAATCATATATGCTCAAATTTGTACAAAAATTTGTATGATTCCCTCGACCGCTCACATTGTATGATAATTTTTCTTTGATTCTTTTGGCTCAACAGGATTTTTTAAAAAGCCAATCACCGTACCATTTACGTATATATATGTATGTAATATTTCTTCACGAAATGTAAGTTTCTTTCAACTTTATTTCCCTTCCATCCCTTCCCATTCTGCTCCATTCTCGATCTCTTATCACGAGACGCTTCCTCGTTCGACTCGAGACCTCGACTCTCATTTCGCTTATTCTCATTCTCGCAACGACGAGGAAATCCCCACCCCGAGGAACGATTCAACATCCCGATAAGCATGTGGAATTTAACGAACGTTGTTCCGCTCCAAGTGGCACAAGTGCTCGAACGTTTTCGCGTTTTATATACATAAAATATACGCGCTGGAGAGTTGGAATTCTACGCGTCGCAGGAAATTCCAGCCGGTAGCGTTTTGATGTATTACAATGATTCTTTTTTTTTTTTTTTTTTCGTTGCCTCCTCACCGCAATAGCGAGAGTCGTTATTTTTATTCCTCTTAATCACGATTGAGCACGGCCGATTGTTCGAGCTGGATATTCCCTCCGTTTACACGTCCAAGCATTTTCCTTTCGAGTCCCTCTTCGGATGATACAATAATATATCCATTTATGCTTCCAAACGCATGCATCAGTTGTACGCCCGATACATACAAACGAATATGCATAAATACATACATGGATATCTGTATCTCTGCTGTACATAAAAACTCAACGCTTTTCCTGTCCACGGGCATGGCAACCGCATTGTATCCGCACGCCAATCGTCGGCTCGTAAGAAATATATTACGGCTTAATGACCTTCTTAGTATGGTTAACTAGCCACTTATAATAGCGCTAAGGCAATAATTAAGGCGGCAAGAGAGAGAGAGAGAGAGAGAGAGAGAGAGAGAGAGAGAGGATAGGAGAGCATATTGTACTCTGTTACAGTAATATACAAGAAACGAGCTCTGCGTGTACGCACAAATGCGCGCTCATGCGTCAAGTTTCTCAGAATAAAAATAGCCCTTGGCCTCTCCTGATGGTTGCTCAAGAAAGGGTTCCTCTTCTCGCTTACAAAGTCCCGGGAGTTTTCTCCTGTGACTCGTACCTATGCACAACCCTCTCATCCATGTCCACCGATTCTTTCCCCTCACACTTTGGTCTTTTTAATTCTGCGCCTCTTTTTTTTTTATTACTATTTTTTTTTTCTCTTTATACTTAGACCGCGCACGAATAATATCTGTACAGATCCATTAATTAATTTTTAACTTGGTATTATATTGTATATGGCGGTGCGTGTAGATATTGCGATAGTGTTAATTCAAGTCCAGACTTCTTGCTTCTTGCGCTGTATCGATGGACGTTGTATGCGCTCAAATCATCAAGGCATACATATAGATTTAATATTTTACATTATGTACATGCCATGCCGCGAACATTGTTTTGCTTGATGATCAGGCATACGTAACGGTGCCCTCCCCAGGTTTTCTCGTTCGTTTATCGGCACTGCACATCTCTTGAGTCACTTCACGTGTATAATTATTCAATATGGCGGCGAGAGAGAGAGAGAGAGGGGGGGGGGTCGATGCTGCTGCGATATACGTGCTGAACGCGCTCAATGATTGATATTACTGATTATAAGAGCAATTATCATTACCATATATACCTAACATATTATCAGGTAACACGTATATAGCCATATTAGTGCTGCACCCGGTATAGTTTACACATACATAAGCTTTTCCGGAGGGTTCTTTTTCTCAACTGCCAGTTGATTGCATTCTTTCCATTTTCCTACCGTAATGAGAAAAATAAATTCTTACTTGTTGTAGACAAAGAAAATTATTCGTCGCGTTGATGTTACATTACATAGATGGCAGTAGTTCGATATGATATTTTTTAGGGTCAGCGGGTCAATAAAGCTTTGAATTGAAACAAAAGTTGATCCTACATCGTCAAAGAAAAATCCAATTTAGCTTTTTGTAAATTATTTTTATTACAGTATCTATTTTACAGTAGGAATATTTTAGTCTCTACTTTATTAACCTTTCATCACATCGAATGGGTTAGTCAACATAAATATTAGTATTTGTTACATAATTTTCCGTTATTTACAAGCCAAAAGTTTTCCCTTTGTTCAGAATCTCAGTAGACAAAGAAAATGATTCGTCGCGTTGATGTTAAATTACATAGATGGCAGTAGTGCGATATGATGATTTTTAGGGTCAACGGGTCAATAAAGCTTTGAATTGAAACAAAAGTTGATCCTACATCGTCAAAGAAAAACCCAATTTAGCTTTTTGTAAATTATTTTGTAATCTATTTTACGGTAGGAATATTTTAGTCTCTACTTTAATAACCTTTCATCACATCGAATGGGTTAGTCACCAAAAAATATTAGTATTTGCAATAGTGTTACATAATTTTCCGTTATTTACAAGCCAAAAGTTTTCCCTTTGTTCAGAATCACACGTAAGGATCCTTAACAAGGAAAAAGCTCTCTCGTAGAATATTGGATCGATTATTCAGTGTTAACAAGGGAGTGTGAATGTATATAGAGTCGAACCACCACAGCTTCGAGGGTGTGTAGCGTTATGCATAATTAAAAACGTGACGTTCGAGTGGTGGGTGAACCCTTCCGTTTTTTTTTTTTTCTGTCGTCAACCCCTCTTTCGCTTATCGCCTAGTCCGGCCCGTCGAAGGTAAACATCGTGAAAAAGCCAAAGAGAGAGGAGAGAGAGAGAAAGCTCGTCCTGCTTATTCTCCTCTTCGTATCCGTTAT
The DNA here is from genome assembly GCA_963669185.1 of Dyspetes luteomarginatus. Classification (NCBI taxonomy): domain Eukaryota; kingdom Metazoa; phylum Arthropoda; class Insecta; order Hymenoptera; family Ichneumonidae; genus Dyspetes; species Dyspetes luteomarginatus. The sequence goes on from OY769907.1 coordinate 3,783,467, forward strand.
CAATCTCACTCGTTATTGCAAGGGTGGCGAGGTGGCTTCGCTCCTCACTCTCATTCTTCAAACCAGCAGCAACCCTTTTTCTCGCTTCTACTACTTTTGGCTGCTGGGGACCATTGCCTTTTCCCTCAAACGCTCGATGTATCCTCTCGTGACGCAAGGGCTGCCCAAAAGCCAAGCCTTTGACTCTATAAGGAAGGGGGATGAATATTCATGCTTTAGCGCTACTGTCGCAAGAGAGCCCGCCATTTGACGTCAGTGGCAATCAACCGCGAGCTATTCCTCGGCTGAATCAGAAATTCAGAGACACGCAGCCGATTATAATTTCGACTAACCTGGTATACGGTTATTCCGTGTACATATAGATAAAGCTGTGAGGCATTTCATAAAAATATTCCGTTTCTCGTCGAGATGATCATTATACTACGAAAAATATTTTCTGCAAAGGTCTCGTTCTTCATCCGGAGCAGCGCGTAACTTGAGTATAAAATTTTTCGTCAAATATTGGCCAATGAGAACCCCGGTTTGTAAAACAGCAGCTGATAACATTTATAATGATCCGTGGTAAATGTATATACATATATGTATATCGTACATACACCCTCGATATCTCCCTTCTTAACAGGTCCGCCGGGCTCCCGTTAAAGCCACCGATAGGACGATAGAGCATGCTAATAAGGGGGCAATAATAACGATTATTTTGCGAAACTTATAATATAGTCCCGAAGGCAACAA
>OY769907.1:3784398-3851898 GCA_963669185.1 Dyspetes luteomarginatus
GGCAAATTAAAATCATAAATATGGGATTGTCTTAGGAGACCAAAATATATGAATAAGTTAATGATTTTTTCACTACATCCGCAAAATATGAAATGGACCTCGGTGATATGAAATATCATAGAATAAGAAACTATTGCATTTACTGTTTACCTATACGCACGCGGCAAAAGACAGGGCGAGGATTCTAATACAAAGCCGGAAGTAGCATTATACAATGGCGCTCGAGAGCCGCTCAAGAAGACTCTCCTCTAATTGTCCGGGGTAGATAATACACGCCCCCCTCTCTCTCTCTCTCTCTCTCTCTCTCTCTCTCGCTCTCTCTCTCCCGATTTGCATACGTTTCCTTGTCCGTTAGTCGCGGTGCGTCAGCCGGGCAATTAGCGATTACTGATTAAGTCAAACGGGCAGACGTTAGTTACAGGTCCGGAGAGGGGGGACACAACCAGGGCGTTAGGAGAGTACCAAGCGTAGCTTGGTGAGGCCGCAAGGCGCGTTTAAAGGATAAGGGGGTATAAAAGAGGTGGAGAGCGAGTGATTGCGATGGTGGGAGTTGAATCACCATCAAGAAGTTAAGTTGATGGTGTGTATGTATGCCCCGAGGACTTTGATGTTGATCGTGGTAATTGATACCAGACCGAATGGGAGGAGTGATGGGTGCTCTGCTGTTGCTTATTGTACTTCCCTTGGACGCGTTCTTCACCTCGGTGTAAGATTTGCTTCCACTTTTCTACTGCTCGCTAGTCCGATTTATCGTGTATACACACACACACAACACACACACACACACACACACATATATATATATATATGTCTGTACATCGGAAACGCAAGTACAACATCACGTATACGCAACGTCGTCGTTCACTCGCTCACCGCGCATTGTATGCTAATTGCTGATTAATCAGAATTTGCTAGCTCGTCGGACACACGGAATACTATGCTGGCTTGGTGGTTACCTCCAGACACATATGCAAACGCGATTTTATTCCCAGTCCAAAATGACGCAAGACTCACGGGCTACGAAAGTTGAGACTCCAAGTTATCCGAGTGATTAATTAAGATCGATTTCACCCTCGATCCGAAACACGAATTGTATTTTACAACGCCGGATAAGTCTCTCATATGAAAGCATCAGACTAACAACAAGAAAGCCTTTTCTCACGCTCCGTTGTCTGCCTATTGTTTCACGACTTTCATGCAAACTTTTATGTTTTTGTGATTATCAGATTGTACACGTTACAGCTGCTTCTTGATTTCTTTGGTACACATGGCATGAAAAAAAATTGTTTCTAGACTTTAGGATTTAAGTCGATGAGTTATTTAATTTTCCTCTACGTTATTTGTAGATGAAAATTCGAGCCTTGCATTTTAAACAGGTATAAGGAGACTAGTCTGTATTTTTGAATTTCTTATAGGCATTTAATTAGCAAGAATCCGAAATTAACGCTTGAAATCATATCGATAATTATTAATTGATACACAGAGAAGAGGCCTACGTAGTACATCCATTTGTACTGCTGTGATTGTCGCGTTTTATTTTATACGATAACCAGAATCCATGTACGAGCATTGAATGTTGCTCGGACTCACTAGCCGGACTTCGAATGCAATCTGAGAAATTTTATGTTATATATTTATATATTTGATTCGAAGAATTACAATATCAGCGATACGTCATTTTTTTCACGAACGACTATAGTTGAGTTGGTGCAGCAAAACTCTCAATCTCCAGGAACATCGAAAATATTGGGAATTAAATGTCCGAATATCAAGCTGTGGCGAGAAGGATCCGGTCAAGTGACTGGTACATTCGTTTTGTCTCATTATTTTCATACAGTTTTAACTATTAACGGATATGCTTTGGAAACTAGAAAGTACAAACTTGTGGCGCTGATGCAAGTCGTATATAATGAAATTAGGGATTCGATTAATAAATAATTGTTAGAAGCTGAAAATTTTCATAAATGTCTGTGGTATATCATCGATTTAGCGTTTGGGCCTTATTTTTAATTTTAGCAAAATACAAGATTAAGCCGATGATATATTTATATTAATTTTTACACACTGATAAAAATTCAGTCACAATAAATGTTGACTATACAATTTGCCAAAGGTTTGAGGGTAATGTAATTCTTTTCATTATTATATTTTTCACAATTGAAATCTATCATTGAATTGCTCCACGTTAGGGATTCGATTAAAAGATAATTGTTAGAAGCTGAGGATTTTGATAAATGTCTGTGGTATATCATCGATTTAGCGTTTGGGCCTTATTTTTAATTTTAGCAAAATACAAGATTAAGCCGATGATATATTTATATTAATTTTTACACACTGATAAAAATTCAGTCACAATAAATGTTGACTATACAATTTACCAAAGGTTTGAGGGTAATGTAATTCTTTTCATTATTACATTTTTCACAATTTAAATCTATCATTGAATTGCTCCACGTTATTAATGCAATCCCTTGTTATCTCGATTAATTCACCTCTTCGTAAAGTACACTTTATTCTGCGTAGACGGTAAAGCTTGAAGGAGTATTATAGATCTCCAAGGAAGCGAATCGGAGGGAAAGTTTCTCATTGAGAGAGCATCGGCATCATCATCGCGCATATACAGACGTATTTCGATTCTTCGAACTAGAAAATATGTGTACGAGGATGCGTGAAGAAACCGCTAATGGTTTCGCTATAATGCCCCGATGTTATGGCCGAACTCGTTTGGGAATCGGTTGGAGAATTGTTGCGCTATACCAACTTGGTTAAATTCTACGTATATATATATAGAGGCTACTAGTTTATTTTTCCATAATTAGTCGGTGAACACGCGTTGAATTATAACAATGATGAGAGAGAGAGGGAGAGAGAGAGAGAGAGAGAGAGAGAGAGAGAGAGAGAAAGAGACGAGGGAGTCTTTCGAGCGAGTGTCGGCATAACGATTCGAACGGATTGCTCGAACGGACTCTCGGGATTGCAGTGCTCCAGAAAGATAAATAAATTATCACTCGGTACAACTAACGAGTGGTTAGTTGCTCGGCTTATTGCCCGCAAACTTCATGAATATGGATTGTTTGAGTGCGTCTATACGGATATATATAGCGTGCGGCCCCGATTTGACGTTCACCTTACGTATAGATACAACTAACAAACACCCAGACACACACACACACACACACACTGCGCCACCGATAATTATTGCGTGCGATATAGTATTGATTTTCACTGGCACGAATTTACCTCCTTTATAAGGAAAGTGATTTGAAATTTTCGGATACACGTGACCTTTGTCACGTGTCAGGGTGTACTGGAAATATAATAAAATTCTTTTGAAACTATAAAAAAAAAATCAACCGTTGAATATTTATTTGTGCTTGAAATTTGTTATTTAAATAATTTCACGCTGGTGCTGAATTTGCATAAATCCCTACGTGTCACCCAGCTAATAAATAAGTTTTTCATTGGGTCAAATCATATATCGGGCCAATTCATTTCACTACAAAAATCGTCCAGTATCATCTTATAAAATCCTTTATCGTAATCATATCTTCCACTTCTCGTTATACGCTATACTGTGGATCTTTATCTCACGAGCCACCTTTATTCTAGTCTCCGGCCGGCTGTGAAATATATTTGACTCAGTGATTAGGAAAGATTCGGATAAGCGAGTGAATAACCGTCAAGAGATTCGTACAAGATTCAGCGCTTCCCGTCATCGCAATTAGTCGTATTTGAAATCCCTGGCAGTTTACCTACGATACATATATATATATATATACACCACTAGCCTTTCTTGACAGCACACGCTCTCTATCCTATATTCGTATAGCAATACTATATAGTATTAGCGTGTGTATATTTCGTCCGTCTAATTAGTAGGGAGACTATAGTAGCGTTTATGGAAAAGTGGGTTTCCGCCGATCTAAAACTCACTATCGGACGATCATTGGGCAACCTTCTACTCTCGCAACGATCCATACATACACGTATACCTGAATCACATCTAGCTATAGAACTTCCAGTTTGTACAATGAAATACTATATATATATATATATATATATGTACTGTATACTCCTATGCCTATACGAATAATATAACACAAAGATTTCCCACGTGTTGCAAACGTAGCTCGCAGTAAACCAAAGTAATAGTAGGCTAAGTCCTGATGATACTATCTGCCGGATAATTGTTTCGCGTCTTTGTTTCGTCTATAGCTGCGAAAACAAACGTTCATATGTATAAAAGAACGAAAGAAATATGTGAATAAAGCATCATCAGTGGTGATCATTTAATACAAAAAGTTGCGGTCCACTGATGTGATCATTTATTCGGTCAGTATAAGTGCAGATACTGAGTAGAAAAAAAATGTTTCGAGGCTTGGAAAGCTGTTGATCAATTCGGACTAGTGATAAAAAAATGAGGTTAGCCCAAAATTTTTGCCAGACATCCTTCTATTCTGGACTTCCGTCACTGAGAAGAGCCAAGATAATGCAAGGAGAAAACATAATCGAAGACGTATTCATTGATTTATTTATCGACCAAAATTTTTGTTCAAATTGATTACTTGATTACCGATTAACAAAATATTATTTACTTCGACTATTGCCTAGAAATTAAGGCCGACAAGAATTCACGAACCTCGAGATCTATACGCATCCCCAAAATGCTTCATCCCTCCTGTGGCATATAATCGATAACTCAAACGCGCTTGAGCGATTACACTCCTCGGTGCTTCGACTCTCTTCCTTCTCTTTCACTTTCTCTCCGAGGCAATTTAATTTGTCGCCTCATTGGTCCTTGACGTCGAGAACGAGAAAGGGAAAAGCAGAGAAGGAAGACTTGGCGAGACGCGGTATAACCTGATGCGGAAGGGGTGGAAAGGGGTCTAGTTAAACGCCTTGGCTGGTTCTCTACCGAAAACAGATTTCCTTTATAGGAGTCCTTCTGGCTTTTCGTATAACCTCGGAATCTTTCACGTTGCTCCGTTGAGAAAGCTTCAAGAGGTATACGCGTTAGACTACATATATATATATATATATATGTCTGTAACTATATATATTTCTGTAACTATATATATGTCTGTAACTATATATATTTCTGTAACTATATATATTTCTGTAACTATATATATGTCTGTAACTATATATCTAAGTACAAAACGAAGGACTATTTTCTGGGGGAGTGAAAGAGAACAAAGTGGGCTGGTGAAGGTGGAGGAGGAAGAGAAAACGAAGGGGAATGGAGGAGACGCGTCGTTTCCAATAACGGATGGCCGGACGGTCGCGTATAATCAACAGATTAGCTGAGGAATAGATCAGAGACGGGCGAACGAGACTCGGTTAGCTAAAAGCTTTCCCAGTGGCCATTAACGGGGAGGGTTCGTTGCTTTAGCTGTCTCACTTTCTCACAGCTTTTCACTCTCTCGTGTGTATGTAATAATACATGTGCCTGCACGCTCGAACTCTGTGTCACCGTAGTCTCTCTCTCTCTCTCTCTTTCTCTCCATCTCTCGTATCGGCAACGAAACGGAGTGGTGAGAAAATGCGATTATAAGTCACGAGGTGTTGGCCATCCTATCGCTTGCCTGGTTGTTGGCTTCTCTCGGTCTCTGTTTTCTCTGATGTCGGGATCGATTGAATATTAGGGGAAATGGCATATACCACGAGCAGCGACACCGAGCTCCCAGGATGAAAGACAAAAGGCGACACTTTTCGAAGCCATCCCACAGGCTCATTCAGTGGTAATAAAGAAAATGTGTTGCTTTCATCGGGACGAGAGCTGGAAGAAAAACGAGAGTGTTATTTGTATCATTGGGACATGTGTGTGGTAGTACCAATGTGAGAAATTCTTCTTTCAAGCCGATAGATCATACAGAGTCTCGTTTCTCATCGTAGATATGGCGAAATGAGATATTAAAGATATATTATCACTAACGAATTACTGTTACTCAGGCATTTCATGCCCATCCCTTGATCAACCAGAGTGCCTGTGAGTGTCTGTATGAGTGGTTGTGAAAAACTGAATATTTGTGTGGGGTATCTGTGAGTATGTTCAGTAAGTGAATTTAATTATTATCTAGAAAATGTGTAGTCAAATTTACGTGATGCAGACAAAATTAATTAAATTTTATTTTCTAGAAATGCATTCGACGAGTATCATTGAAAAAATATTTGAGAATGTGAATGAAGTAATTCCGTGAGAAACAGTTTGAAAATTATATCAGGTCACGATATCGTGTATCGTGAAGATGCGTCATACTAATTTTGGGATGAAAATATATTTATCGAAGCTAAATGATCGTCTTATGTTTTCAAGAATTAAAATCAAGGGAAACCTAATAATGGATTAACACATCAAGCAGCTAGCCCATCGTTCTTTATCGTAAAACTTTCGAGCGTGAACTGTCTGCACTCGGATACAAAAACAATTTTTTTAGGATTATTGAAGTGTACTAAGATACTGCAGGAAAATTCTATTATCAATCGCGAACAAGTACATAATATAGCAAAGGAAAGCCAGTCGAAGTATATTTATATAAATGCACACATACACACATATACATATATGTAGAATCAGCAGAAGTAAAATCAGCACAAGCAGCATCCACGAATCTGGGAATCGAGAGATTAGCATTCAGCATTTCTGCTTTTCTCTCAACAATTCTCCACGTTTCCAAACAGATTATCTGTTAATCCTCAAGAGGGAGATTGAACGTAACGGGAGAGATGAATTGTGGTGGGAAAAAGGACGAAGTAGTGAGTCTGCGGGGGAATATATATATGAAGTGGCCAGTATTCTCGTTATGGAAACGATGAAGAGACACGGAAGAAGATAATAGTGAAGCTGCGAGCTCGAGGATGAGAGGAATAACCGATCTTCTCTAGGTGGCTATATCGGTTATTATTTCAGCTCTGCATACCATATGCTTTCAAACGCTTTCGCGTGAGAGCTCATATGTTTTGTATAATATTCGCGCATATATATTGCCAGGCGTTCGTACTGTGCGAAGTTATGGCAAAGAGGGATGAGATGGTTCAAAGCGCGTGTCTACCATAGTATACGAGAGGGTAGTTCGTTAGTGAACTGGTTCGACCGTCAAAGATTATCAGTGAAGAGGATGACCACTCTTTATCCCGCACTCTTTGCACTGTAGAAATTGTACATCTTCCTGTCTTTCTCCCCACATCTCTGTGTCCCTCTCAGTCTGGGCTTCAACGGCATTTTTTCCCCAACCCTGCTCCGGCCACACATATAGTGGAAAATATACATCTTGCACACTCACCTGATACCGCTGTACGAATAGAAGTCTTTCCCGTTGAATGTTTCTGGCCCGTATCCCATTTATTGCACATACATAGAACGCGGTAAAGTTTCCCGCGCCCGACTGCCCGTATGTATAATGAAAGTACGCCGCGAATGAGCTCCACTCTTTGGAAGATATGGACGAAGCTTTCATTGCTTTCTATCTTCCTACTGTCTCTCTCATTTTCTCTTTCTCTCGCTCCAAGCTGTCTCTTCCCAGTGGCACGAACCCTCTCGGTACTCTTTCCCCACTGCTCCACACACACACACACAAAGACACCCTCACAGTCCGTGGTGCAGCCCTCACTTCGCCCTTTACAAATCAAAGCCACGGTGGTAATAAGCACCCGTCCGAGCGAGCGGCAATTCGGAGGCAAGGAAGCACAATTCCAGAGGCAAAAGAGAGACAGAGAGACGCCCAAGCTCTGCGATAGCCAGGAGGAGGAGGCGATGGGGTGGCTTGTATGGAATGAGGAAATGAGTGGAAAAGAGATACATATTCGTGTTGAAGTGAGAAAGAGGTATATCCAAGTTATATGAGGCAGGAACGAAGGTATATGGGTGAGATGGAGGATGCGGATTCGGGTAGAGAGTATACTGGTCATACGTGTGAGGCCTCTCTCGGTCTCGCATACATCCACTCAGTGGATTCTGTGCCTCGGGTACCGTGGACTAGTCGGATGATGGCCACTCGGAGACGCAAGGGATGCGCATGGAGGATGATGCATTATTGAGTGGAACCGTCCGGGGGTGTGTAATCGCACACATCCTCATAGAGAAAGAGAGAGAAAGAAAGAAAGAGAGAGGAGAGAGAGAGAGCTGCTAATGGACTCGGTGATGCCTCCTTCTACAACCAACACCACTTCTCTCCATGCGTCCTTTCTGGCTGGTCCAGGCGCCACCATATCACCCAGCTTCATATCCTGACGCTCATCTCTCATACCCCTTTGGTGTGCGATTCTCGTGTTGAAGAGAGTTGGACATCGTGATATTTTCACCACCTCAAGAACGAGTACGCACTCGGCTTACTCAGGTATATACATATGTACATATATACATATATATATATACAGTGAACTATAGGGTTGCAGAGGATTGCTGATGCTAGTGCTGGTTATCCTGGATGAGGGAGGAGGGCGTTTCACCAACACAGCCAGCATGAATATATCAGTGTGGGTAATCGTATGTATACACATTGAGTATAAGGTTGCACTGCCACTAACCCCCCCTCCCGGCACGAGTCAGCACCACCCCTTAGCACAGAGTTACGTGAGCGCCAGAAAATCCTTCTAGCTCTTCTATATGTATAGCCTGATATATATCTTTACTGTACTTTCATGTATTGCAGTTGGTATGAGTTTGGTTTATTCGTGTACCAGGGCCGCGTCTATATATATATATGCATGTAGTTACACGTGGCTGTACGTTCTCGCGTGGACACCAGAGACGCGTTATTATTGGATTACATTTTTAATTCACCCTCACTCCACATTCTGTACCATCACTACCAAAGGGGCCCATAGCATCACCAACATCACGTATACGCCAACCTGAGCTTTCTCTGGTCTCTCTCTCTCTCTCTCTCTCTCTGCAACCCCTTCTCAATGGCGGACGTTCGTATATCATTACGCATATATATATATATATATATATATATATAACAAGAACTATATGTAAAGAACTCAACTACGAGCAAAACCTACCATCGTCTCCTGTGTATGGCTAAAGCTCACATCGCATCCTCCACTTTCGTATTCCGGATGATATTACTATGCAGGAGATTTTATTTGTTGTATGCTTGTGAGCCATCTAGCCCGTACAAGCGTGGATGCTACAAACGAGCACATTCTAGCTTAGGATAATCAAGTTACCAGGACATGAGTTGCCCGACCATCGGGCTGGTATTATTATAAAATTCGTACGATCTAAGCTTACGCACATCGACCAACTCTATGAATCTACCTGATTCATTTTATCAATTTTTTTCATACTGTTAATTAATTTTTAAGGCCCAATGATGAATCTTAAAATGGATAAATAATCTGCAGGAATGGGGAAAAATAATGCCTAATCATGGCAGAGGCTATTAGAATTTTTTTCATTTCCCGAGAAAATCCTTTACATTAACGTGAAATCACGCTCATAAGAGTGACGAGTATAAATTTTAATAAAGGCTAATCTTCGAGGTGCAAATGCAATGATGGTTATTTTTCCTGATCCGTTTTTGGCATTCATCATCAGATGATCTTCGACGCTTGCAACATAGGACAACGTGACTAGCCGATAGGGTATGGGAATTTAATTATTATCGCAGTCACGTATTCTGAATGGCTGGGAAAAAAATTATCCGAGTCATTCTCCAAAGCGAACGAATGGAAAATCAGTCACGTGGACATTTCTCAATTGTTCAAATTGGGTGGATCAAGAATAGAGCGATATTTATTGCGTAGTTGAGCCGACCCTGCCTCGTTTGCATAGTTGCAATTAAAGTGAGTTGGAACTTTTCCCAATTATGTTCTTGTCTTCAGCACACATTTTGGACAAGTCGATGTTATGCAATGCATATAGTATCAATTTAACTTAAATAATTTATGAATTATAGAAAGAGTATAAATCAGTTTAATTGAAAAAAAAAAATTCTCCTTCAACATAATTAGTCGTTCATTCAATATATCTGTGAGCGTTAGTTTGTAATTACCGCCGACGTACGACATTTAAGTCGTTAATATGACTGGTGTATTGATATACCTCATGTGGTGGGGAAAGAGAAGAAGAAGAACGAGGAGACAATCGAGAGTTCGTAGCGAGACCCCGTGCTGTACCGACGTGTTGTATGTAATAGTCCATTAAATATATATATTTTATATCGATCATCCGACAAGAGTATAAGTTACATTAATTTATTTAACCCCAGAATACCCCTTACATATCTCTACTGATTCACATAAATTTATTGTAAATCGATTCGTTATTGTTGCAGTATACTGTCTGAAGAGCGTTACAATTGAACTACGCCATGCGTGAATCCTAAAAAAATTTTGAAATTCGCAATAACGAATTAATTACACCTTTATGAAGTAATTAGAGTGGTATTAAGTTGAAATGGCATATCAGCGCCGTTATTAATGATGAAGATGTAACGATCCTTTGAGTTCAGTAACTCGACGTTCCTATATGTTCTGCCGAGGTTTTTATGAGTTTCACGAGGAAACGGAGCAATCGTAGCTGCTGCAGCATGCCAATACCCTATGTGTACGAATGTACGGTGCTGAGCGGAACTCAGTCAAGACTGTTTTATGATTTCTCTTCCTATTCTCATATTCTCGTGATGCCTGGATGTGCTCCAGATTTTATATTCACTTGTGTTTCCTCCCATAGCAATAATTTATACATGAAATATAAAAATAATTATATATTTCAAATATATTTGCCATGCATGTATCAAACACATATAAAATATGTACGTGAAAAAGCAAATTTTTTATATTTAACATGTATATGAAATATATTAAATATATATTGTGCGTACGTATATATTTATCGGAAAAATCATATATTTCTGAATGTATTTTTGCATAGCAATAATTTATACATGAAATATATTTAAAATACATAAAATATAAAAATAATTATATATTTCAAATATATTTGCCATGTATGTATCAAACACATATAAAATATATACGTGAAAAAGCAAATGTTTTATATATTTAACATGTATATGAAATATATTAAATATATATTGTGCGTGCGTATATATTTATCGGAAAAATCATATATTTCTGAACCCAAAAAATGACTTTCGTTCATAATCATTGATCAGTAATCTTGTCCTATATTTGTTTCTTATATCCACTAAGAATGTCATCTAAATCTGGTACATTTTTACGTCATCTGAATCTTGGCCATCAGGTGCATTTCGGAATTTTCTCAATGTTTTTTCACCCTGTGTACACCCTCTAATGGTACTCATACATAACATGATATCCCTTGGTAATAAATTATGGGATTCGCGTGCGTTCATGCGACTCTGATTCTGCAATGTGTTCGTATGCCTGCGTTCAACGGACGCGCACGACACTTTGCGTGGCTTCTTTGGAAAATTGCTTCGCTTAATGCGCGAACGGTCAGGGTGGCCAGTACCGGAGCCTCTCCGTAAAGACAGGATATGACCTCACAGAGGAACAGGACCCAGTGTACCCTGTCTCGGGTGCGTTATTGTTGTGACACAGTCTCGTGTATGCCAAAATGAGCCCACTTTGACTGTTCAACCACTATTGCAAGTCGAGTCTCTCTTGGCCTGGTCGCTCATCTCGGAAATTACTTCCGGTGTGCGATGCGTTGTACCGCGTACCGGCCTCCGAGAAATCAGTTGAGCGGTCGACCAGTCTCCTGTGCGAAAACCCCCACAGAGAAATCTTCTTTCAGATGTTCAACAAAGACGGTGAAAAAAAAAAACACGAAACGAAAAAGGGTTTTCCACTTTTTTGGCTGACGTTTTCACTTTTTAGCTGCGGACTCTGCCACTTTAATTTTAAATACTGATAAAGTTGTTTTTTTGCAAACCATATTTTTCATGTTTGCCAGAAAGGAGGAGGACAAAGAGAGGAAAGAGTATACTGGCGAAATAAGCTGGTTGGTAGGTTTACCTTGTGTCCATCGTCCTTGTCTGCTTGATCCTGTGTACCAAAATTGCTCCTCTAGGAAATTACATCCGGTCTGCATTGTACAGCATCGCAGAGAGCCTCGGACGAGGGAGATAGTCTTTTCCGGATTCGTCTGTTGTGCGTCGTCCTTTCCATTTTACGAACCTCGGTACTCTTATGGTCTTCAGTATCCACCTCACTTTTGAACGGAGTATCCTAGCTGTCTGCTGAAAAGCAAATAAACGAATAAACATTTGAAAATGTTCTCACATATTTTATCATTGCAGCAAGTGCTAAAGTAATACGATACTCTGGACTCCATCCGTGATCTCAAAAACCGAGTTTAAGGATATGCAGTTGCTCTGAGAGAGAGAGAGAGAGAGAGAGAGTTTTGTGAGAAAACTAAAATTGAGGCTATACATTTTCTCATAGAGGGGGTGGGAGTGATTAGCAAACTTTGTGTTTCATTCTCGTTTAGCTTCGTAAAAGGAATTGTAATTACAAAAACGGGATTGTGGGGTTGTTTAGGATCGTATATGCGGGCAACTAGCTAGTTCCGGTTCTCACACTCGCAAACTTGCAAACAAACAGCCCAGTGTTAACGAGGGCCAATCAATAACTGTGGATAACGACTGGGCTCATGAAAAGCTTAAGTCTGAGAAAGAGAGAGAGAGAGAGAGACCGATCGAAGTGCTTGTGTTTTGTTGCTCGCACAACTCCGCCCTCGAGTTCTCGCGAGTATATCTCGATCCCTCCGAGAAATCGCGGTTCGCCATGTCTTCCATATGCTCGCGGGCTAGAAATACTTTGTGCTGATGCGTTTCGTGTTCCGATCGCTCGGAGCTGGACTAACGACTCACAGGCTCCGCAGACTGGCAATGATCTCAAGGTGTTTTAGCTGCAACAGCGTGCAAAGTTTTTGCAAATGACCAAGCCACGGACGGAGCAATCGAATGGGCGTAAATGACTGATGCGATGGCTCGATGGTAATTGCCCTTTCGTTTATTTGCCATCAAGTATTGAAGTAGCCTCGCCCCCACCGCATAGTTACGTAGCCAATTTGGACATTCATTTTTGCTCCACTTGATTTCACCAGCTATGTGTATGTAATGTACAATATTATTTTTGTAATAAATTCATTCATACGGATAACGTAATCAATATTCTTATCAATGAATTCGATGTCTTCTAAGAAGACAGAAAATTTTATCAAGACGGTTACTCAGATAAACGTGTGTTAGATGTGATTGTGGTCAGTGAAAAGAGGAAATGGACGAGAATGACAACGACGTTATGGATTCTTGAAGGAAAGGATGAATTGCTGGAGTTAACGGGCATGACTGTAATAACAATGGCCGCGTCCATAACCGCGTGTAAGATGGAAAGAGTGAGTAAACTCGTACAGGATCTGTCAATCCGCATACACGTCGTCCATGAAGACGAGTTTCCTCCTTCTCGTCTTCTGTCTTTTGTGTGTGCGTGCGTGCGTGCGTGTGCCCGTGTCCGTGTGTGTGTGTGCATAGAAGAAAGCATCCGGAGTTTTATCACGGCTAATGACATGCACCGTAGCTCTCTTTCTCGTATAGAAAATGTTCTATGCCATATCTCTCGAATCCCAAACGTGTACACATGACGTGTACGACTCGAATAACTTTTATCCAACTTCAGCGACCCTTCGGCCTATCTGCCTCTCTTTTTCTCGCTCTCCTTGCGATCGTCCGTCTCCCTCTCTGCTCGAGCATGATTAATATAAAATAAATGATTGCCCGGCATCCGGTCTCACAGAGAGTGCATAGTAGCCGCTCGCTCGGATTCCTTCTCTTTTGTATCATATTTTGTTTTCCTTTTTTTTTTCCCCCATCGTCTCACCTCTCTTGGTGTCTATAGGCCTCCTCCCACCATTTTCGTTCACGATCACTCCACGTAATTTGCCGGCCGAGCTATCACGGTTAGTTTAATATGATTTTACGGTCATTGTCCACGCGAATTGTCCATGCACCAGTACCGCAGAAGCAAATACAGAACCGTTGAAGTAAAATGCACCGCGTAGTCGTGGCAATGCACAACCTTCGAAGAGAATTTGACAGGTGGAATCGTTCAGTGGCTGTAACGAATAAAAGGTAAATGCCGGAGACACATGTCATCGGGGTCAGGTGGCAATGGTCTTTACAATCCTAATTGAATAGCATATTCGTCGTTTCCAAGCTGTTTAGTTTTGTTGGAAACGTGCAAGTCATCCCAGTTTGTTCGGTTGATGCGAGATCGATTCAGCTTTCCTGATTCAAAGACTTCAAGGGAGTGTCAGAATTAACGCGTCCCCTCTGCCCACTTCTCGTTCCCCCCCACCTATTCTCGCAACGGCAGGAAATCCTTTTTCTCTCACTGCAACTTCTCTGTCGAGCCGAACAAACGAGATAGCATGGGTGAAAGTAACGACAAAGATCCCTTCCCTCTCTCCCTCTCTCTCTCTCTCTCTCTCTCTGTGCTCATTCGCAGAGGGAGCGAGAAAAAGCTAAGAATGAGAGAAAACGACGGCGTGATTGGAAAACGTGCAAAGCTTGGCTGGCTCGTGTCTAGACGATGCTGCAGTGAATCCGACCAAAGAGCAAACTGAGAGAGGAGATGGAGAGAAAAGTTTGGAAACGCGAGTACTACAAGCCCGAACGTTGAAAAGGGATGAAGAGGGCGAGAGCGTGGTTAGATTCTCGTCCCGAAGGAGTTCGCTCTACCCTCGACCTCAAACCAAATGCTAGGAAGGGGGGTGACCTGAATCCTTGCTTGGTGAATCCCTTAAAAAACGGATTTACAACCTGTTGCTGAGGATGAGGAAACACAGTGCCGGGAGGAGGTGTGGCAGGGTGGATGGCAGTCACTTAAAGATTCCCCTCGATATTGAAAGAATATCCGAAAAAGAGGGCGACAGGCCTCTCTCCCTCGCGGTAAACTCGTGGCGCACGGCATCCCCGAGTCAAGCAACCCTCCGACACCCAAACCATCGTCCAATTCTTCAATGCCTTGTAAATACTATAAAGGTCCGCATATTGAGTGGAAGAGCGCGCGACATCCGTGTCCGTGAAGGAAGAGGCAGTAGAGGGAATAAAAATGCTTGCTAAAAATTCCTCACCAAAGTGTGAGAATAAATTTGAGCACCGTTTGATGGTCAATCTTGGTTATACTATTTTCTGAGTCCAAGCTGAAAGCAATGTGTGAAATGATGGAATCGTCGACTGCTTGGAGAAATTGATGATTGACTTGAAGTATATAGATAGCAGTTTATGCGACTTTTCACATGACAATAATTCGTAAAAATGTAATAAATCTGAGATGCCAAACACACAAGAATAAAGACGAGAGTTTATGTACGTGTTTTTGCATTTTAGAGAATTTATTGGTTCTATAAATACCATAAACTACACTGTATTTGTCGATACCCCTTAATCTTCATTTATGAGGAATAATTGCAGCCACCCAAGAGCTTATCAGTTAAGTACTCGCGGCTATACAGTCAGTTCTCAAATCCATGCAAACCTGGTAATAGTCAATTTCACTATTCATTATCAGCTGTCAGAGGAGAGGCTGACAAACAAAAAGTATGAGTAATTGGAAGGAATTGATGATTGACTTGAAGTATATAGATAGCAGTTTATGCGACTTTTCACATGACAATAATTCGTAAAAAGGTTATAAATCTGAGATGTCAAACACACAAGAATAAAGACGAGGATTTATGGACGTGATTTTGCATTTTAGAGAATTCATTGGTTCTATAAATACCATAAACTACACTGTATTTGTCGATACCCCTTAATCTTCATTTATGAGGAATAATTGCAGCCACCCAAAAGCTTATCAGTTAAGTACCCGCGGCTATACAGTCAGTTCTCAAATCCGTGCAAACCTGGTAATAGTCAATTTGACTATTCATTATCAGCTGTCAGAGGAGAGGCTGACAAACAAAAAGTATGGGTAATTGGAAGGGTTGCCTCGAAAGTATTTGCAAGCCTTGTAAATTTCTCTGTGTGGATATGTGATTAACGCTCCGAAGCTCCGCGTAAAACCGGCATATTGCTGTGTTTTTCCAATCTGTCTTCTCCCTCTCTCGATATAGATATCCATTGGTACGGGACAACGGGAGAACGCAAACCTCCACCTCTCTTTATGTTACTCATCCGTGTTTCGCATTCCCGGCGCATCCGCCGGCATGGGGTGGAATTTCCGTCGACACACCAGAGAATCGCTACCCCCGGAGTTTGGGTACTAAAGGTCATCGATTGGATAGATCTAACAGTGAAACACTCGGTACGGGCCAGTGATGGAGAGAAACCTTTCACGAGCTCGACTTGTACGATTCGTCATTTATCCTCGTAAAACGTCCCGAATGCAATTTGTGCCCTGAATCACTCGAGCTTTCAGGCTTGTTAAAAATGGTGCATTTTTATTATACGTCCTCAAGAATTTTCAGCCTTGTTCGCGTATCATTTTAAAACGTATTTACGCCTTTCAGTACACTGTACGAATTAATCGTCATCGGTTCAAAGTCATGACCGATACTGACGCCCCAAAATTTTTCATCCTTGGCCTTGCAAATACATGCAATCTGTGTTTTCTTTTGACTGGACGAATAGGAGGAAAAATCGATGCAGAACAAAATAGTATAAAATAGAAAACAAATAATGTCACTTGTACTTAAAATTAATTCACTCAAATAGCAATAAAACATTTAAATAGCATCTCCAATTTCTGGCTTGTTTGTCTCCAAAGCAGAGCTCGGTTTGTAGCCATCGTTACGAACCTCCCGGTATGGCAATATATATATATATATATATATGTATATATGCACATCGCGGGGAGCTACGGCTGCTGGAAGCTATCGGCTCGCGTATCGAGAGGAGGGTGAAACCGTTCAGGGTTGTTCGGTCGGAGATCGAGAGGGTGAGAGCATGCAACAAGTAGTTCGGTTTTCAAAGCCCATTGAAATTGATGGCTTTCCCATACCATGACAAAGTCTCCCTCGTACCTCGAACGCTCCGAACGGTTTGATATGGTGTTGGTGTCGGTGTGTGGTATTCCTCTTGTGCTCTGGCGTGGCGCGAGTGCCACGGTGTGGTCGCACAGTGTGGCTTTCCCTCCGTGTGCTTTCCCGGACCGGAGAGCTTTCCACAATACAACGAAGCTTTTATCGATATTGCGGAATGGAGATAGAAGGGAAAGAGTGCAGAGAATAATCGGTGGTGTGAGCGGAGAAGCAGAGGAACGAGAGAAATCCCGTGTGGAATGAGGAACCGATGCCTGCAGCAAGAGCGAACGATATGCTGTGGTATGGGACAGGATATATGGAAAGAGGGAGAGCTTGCAGCAGCTTTTATTACTGCATTTTCACCTTGTCCCAGCTTCGCGGTTCTACACACTCTTTACACTCTATCGAACGTCAAACCATCCACGCTGCTGTCACGTTTCATCGTTGCGGATATACGTACATATACTATATTATATATATATATATATATATATATATATATATATATATATATATGTATGTATGTATGTATAGACGAGGGTCCTGTGAGGAGGGAATGTGGGAGTGCACACACGTCACTTCGTTCTATTGGAACCACGACGTGGCAACTCCCCGATGAATTTGCACAGTTAATCTCTCTCCCGGTACTCACATACAGGCTCACGGATAATCACTATCGATGGCTCTATGGTTTCGAGCACCGAAGGGACCAATTAGAAATCCACTTCTCGTTTCCCTTTTCCACGTACTTATATTACTGCCGATACTACGAGGTATGCATATATATATGTGTGTGATTAAAGGTCCTATAAAAGAGGGATGTCAAACAGGTGTTTTTTTCAAGAGGTTATCACAGTTACCCCAACTGCTACGACTACTTGAATTAAAGAGTCCCGTTATTTCCCCCCCCTTTTTTTTTATTATTGCCTATCAAGTTCCATAGTTTTATCTGCTATTCATTTTCTACATTTTAGGTTCGAACGAGTATATTACCTTTATGCAAATGCTTCATTCATCCTCGAGTATATCTATATTGAATTAAGTTTAATTTTATGATCAATTTGAGTACACAAAAAGATGTCGATTTTAATAGATTCCGTTGCGTCACTCAATTGAGCGATAATTGATTCTAGCATTTAATTGCTGAAAATAAGGGGGTGATACAAAACCATATGAACATTGAAATTTTAATAATTCGTAGAGTTTGATGCATTCAACAAGTTTTAAAAAATTCAGCGTATTATTATATGAAGTATTCTCGATCTCTCGTCGTCGTATTTGAAGCATTGAGTTTTTGGCTCACTGTGATGTGTCCAATAGGTGGACTCTTGTCCGCCCCCCTTTTTTGAGTGCACAAAAAGATGTCAATTTTAATAGATTCCGTTGTGTCACTCCATTGAGCGATAATTGATTCTAGCTTTTAATTGCTGAAAATAAAGGGGTGATACAAAACCATATGAACATTGAAATGTTAATAATTTGTAGAGTTTGATGCATTCAACAAGTTTTAAAAATTCAGCGTATTATTATACGAAGTATTCTCGATCTCTCGTCGTGTTTGACGTATTGAGTTTTTGGCTCACTGTGATGTGTCCAATAGGTGGACTCTTGTCCGCCCCCCTTTTTTGAGTGCACAAAAAGATGTCGATTTTAATAGATTCCGTTGCGTGCCATTGAGCGATATTGAGCGATAATTGATTCTAGCTTTTAATTGCTGAAAATAAGGGGTCGATACAAAACCATATGAACATTGAAATTTTAATAACTCGTAGAGTTTGATGCATTCAACAAGTTTTAAAAAATCAGCGTATTATTATACGAAGTATTCTCGATCTCTCTTCGTGTTTGGAACATTGAGTTTTTGACTCAGTGTGATGTGTCCGATAGGCGGACAAGAGCACAGCGTGACTTGTAATACATTTATAATGACAAGTTGTCATTACGAACCATGTGGTGGCTGGAGAACTTGCGAAGAAGCGAGAAGCACTGCAGGCGAGCCGAGTGCATAGGCTGTAGTAAACGAGAAAAGAGAAATGATGATCTCGGCTGCTTCAGGGCACGTAATAGCTCCCGGTCGAAGACGAGAGTTCAAGATTATTGATTAGTTCGGATGAGGCTCGATCGGTCCCGGCAATCCATCAAGAGGGACGGTGCATCGTGTATTTATATACACATGACGTCCACCATCCCCACCGTCAGTAGAATTTCTCGTACACACTCTTTTGTTTCGAAGAAACGCCGATCCTTGCCAGCCCTTTAGTCATCTCGCGCCTCCTTCACCACCAAAAGCCTCTTTCCTTCTCCTATATATATATATATATATTTTGCCTTTGGTGATGCTCTTTTGCTCGTTGTCTTCCTTCTGTTGCCGTTGATGCCCAACAACACCATACCTCTGTATCAGACCCGACCGAGGACGGTCTTTAAAAACACATTACCGAACCAAAACAATATCGCTCTGGGACTTTTTTCTTACCAGGCTTGGGAGGAGAAGATGGAGAAAGAGCCCACAGACCAATAAGGCCGATAGGTGAGAGAGACTCCACCGATTCAGGTCGATCGTCGCCGCCATCCATCCCTCCGCCCTCTCTCACTCTTCGGACCATTCAATTATTTTGCAATCAACGAGAAGAGAAACAGAGAGAGAGAGAGAGATAGATCGTTCGGCTGATTCTAGACTCTTTATTCTCTCTCACGGTGAGCTGATGTTCAGGCCGATCACATGAAGGATATGCCGTCTGGCTTTGTTCACGTTCTCACCTGAGTTTTTAAAAAAGTAATATTTATTGCTCAATCTGAACGTGAGAGAATTGCTGACAATGTTCATGCCAAGTGCAATATTATTGTATCAGTAAGATTAGGCGAAATTTACATTTAATAATCTTGATTTCATCTTCGAGATTTATTATATTTTTTAGCAATACAATTTTTGAATCATAAAATCACATAGATTTTGTCTACGATAATTGCGTCAACGTGCCGCGAAAAAAAAAAACAAAAAAATGATCCTGATTTAAATATTTTTTATATGCACCCGAAAAGTGCGAGGATCCTGATTAGCGGGACTCTCCGTCTTCTAATCAAGGATTCGTGATTGATATTGCACCGGGATCTCACGCTCTATTAAAGTTTTACGTTGGCCTGCCGAGACTAAAGCGATTAATTAAGTATCCCGGTCGAAGGATGAGATATATATATATATATTTATATATATATACATATATAGGTGCCTTCATTTTTTCTGAAAGAGCGAGAGAGAAGGGCGAAACGTGAACGATGTAGCTCAAGATTCATCAAATTTTGTAGGACCCTCTGGAGCCCAAATGCGTCGACCGTACCATCCATCGCCGTCGCCATCCTCTCCTGTTCTGCAACGATATAAAAATGGCATTCTTTAACTGATTGTCCCCGGGAGCTACGTCTCGTGGATAGCGGTAGAGGGAAAAGAGATAGAGTGAGAGAGCCCTTGGCCCATCCCACCCTCAACATTCTCTCGAACTTTTACGATAACCAACTGGAAATAACTTTGTAACTTTATTATACGAACCGCTCTCTATACCGCCACCACCGGCAGCTTCGGACGAGAAGAGCGTTAATAAAAAGGAAAACGAAAAAGAAGTGAGGAGGAAGGAAAGTGAGGATGAACGAAAAAAAAAAAAAAAAACGAGAAAGACAGAAGCGAGAGGGAAAATCGTACTTATCGGAAATTTTACGATTCTGCGATCTTATCTCCAGTGCTGGATAAAGAAAATTTAGAATTCAGACATATCAGGATCAAAGATAGCAATAGCCACTTCCGGAGAACCAAGGAAATCTTTTTTTTTCACATATAAAGAAATATGAAAAAAAAAAAAATCGAAGCATTCACGATATAGACTGTCAACTTTTGCTACGTGGACAAAAAAATTGGAGTCTTTGAGCACAATAATTTGGGACTGGTCGATTAATTTCTCTATTTTTTCAAAAACCCAAATTTAACGAATTATCCTATTATATTGACATCAGCGTTCATCAGGAGAGTGTAATCTACATAAAATGTAGCGTATAATATACATTATAGTATAAAAATGGGACGATGAAACGAGATATAGGTCTTCGAGAGAGAACAATCAAGCACACACGAAATTTCCTAATGTCCACCATTTGGCGGACGATGAGAAGAGAGTGTTTTAAAACTCACCCTCTCGTTCCTCGATCGTTCCTTCCCTAAAATTATAATTTCATCAAGACCGGTCTTGCCTGCTGCTCTGGTTGTATAGAGTTTCTGATTTCGAAGCAGCGATGGTAAAATGTCGGTGAGGTCAATTAAATTTATCATGACGACCATATGTGTAAAGATTTCACCCTGTTAAGTACATAAACGCCGAAGGGCACAATCCATTTTGTTTTTTTATTTCTTGGGACTTACTCGATGAGCCTCAACTGGGCGTACTACGAGTACGAGCTGGCCATTGGGAAAAGGATCAGGACGATGAAATCCATCTCGAGGGATGGGTAAGAGCGTGACTCGTGATAATCAGAAACAGCAATCATAAAAAGTATTATAGTTATGTGTACTGGCCTGTGGCCATGGCCATGGAACATAGGAATGTTCCATGAAAATGTTTTAGGAGTCCAGAAGGACTCCTAGACTTTGAACTCGACAAGAATATCGGTAATGAGGATTTTAAAATTATTGCTTTTGTTGTAAAGATTCTGCACCCTCTCTCTCCCATTTCGCGCATCTTCTTCTCGAATCAACTGTAATAAATTCTCGCATAATTGTATTTATTGCAGACAATTTTATCCCTCTGCAATAAAATTCGCACGAGTTATAATTTTCGTCTTTGTAGACAAGAGAGATATAGGAGAGCAACCCTAATTCGAAAAGTTATGATAAATAAGCTCGTGATCGCTCATCATATCCCCACCCCACCGCCGGTTCACGAAAATTCGCTCTCCGCGTGGGACAAATTTTAATTCCACACAGCGAGTCTCTCTGATTTGGGTCTCGTTTGGTAATGGGGTAGGGATATGAGACGCTCGAAGGGTGAACGCCAGCGACAAGAGAAACAACCCCTATATATTTATATATCTATATATATATATATATATTTATGCAGTCGGAGAGCGCGCGACTCGACGATTAATTGTGTAATCGATAATTGGGGTGGTCGCTCGCGGAGACTCTTTTTCACCCCCGTGAGCCCGCGCCATTATATACATATATATGCGTATATGGCAAATACGAAGCTTCATCGTCGCGCGGGGTATCGCGATACGCTTTAAAACGTGAGTCACTCGCGTGCACGCGCGGGTAACCCGACTACCGTTCTCTCTCTCTATATATATATATATAGCAATGTGTATATATATAGGTTTCGTGGGCAACATAGCCACGACATGTCGTCCGTTCCTCGTCGGTCGATGTTGATAATCAAGTTCGTCGAGGGATGACGAATCGGCCAATTAAAGTTCGATAGAACGGTGAGATAAGAACGAGGACTATATGGTAGTGGTGGTGAGCATAGACGACCGGGCGATGAACTTGCGAGCTGTATTAGGGTTCGGCTTTATTTCGCTTTCGGTTCACTCGAGGGCATTTTTTACATTTATTTTTTGCTTATTACGTCAATCGATTAACTGGCAAGGAGAGCAAGGGGTTGTTGGCCATTTGATCCGTATTTAGACTGGGGATAAAATTTTTCATTTTGTCTTGCAAATTGTCAGACAAGCCATAGCAGTGGAATTGAAGAAGGGGAATTGAAGATGCGTAAAATTCGTATATTGTTGTTAACAATTAAGATTTTAGTAATTTAATTTTATAAGACAACCTGAATATGTATTATTCGTACCATGTATATTTGTACTTTAAATGCTTGGGAATTGCATAAAGCTGTAAGAAAAATGGATTTTATTTCATGGATATCGCAGATAATGTAAAAATATAAAATAAAAATAATATGTAAAATATTACATATAACAAAATATAGCGTTATAGTTATTCCAATTTTGTAATTTATTAACTGTTACTCAATTATATACAAATTTCACTAAAGTATTATTATAAAAAATTACTTAACAGTCTTAGAAATTTCCGTAATAAAAAACGAGTGAAGTTTCGATTAATCGATAATAATTAGAGCAGACCGTAATTTTGTAATTTATTAACTGCTAGTCAATTATATACAAATTTCACTAAAGTATTATTATACAAGAATACTTGTCAGTCTTAGAAATTTTCGTAATAAAAAATGAGTGAAGTTTCGATTAATTACCAGTCATCCCTTAAAGAGGGCCTACGCGTTCGATAATAATTAGAGCAGACCGCCTCAATTTCGTCGATCCCGTTAATGTTAAGATCGTGTTATGGTCGCCACATTCGATGGCACCATCTTATATTTCAAGATATCACGAGCGCAATCATTAATCAGATCTCCAGGGCTTTCTCATGTCAAAAGGGAGCCGCTACCTTCGGCATTTTTTTCATACTTTTTTGGTGGCACGAAATCACCGGGCTATCGATTCATTATTCTACCTGTCACCTATAAAATAACCAGCTTCGTGCTCGTTAATTCTAATCTATCTTCAACCTTAATATCGCAAGTATATTAATAAATAAAGACGAGGAGAGTAGAAAAAAGGGATACAAGGGACGCTCGGCGGTGTGGCTGCCGACAACTGGCGCCACGGTTTGGTGGCAACGGCGCCGCTGGAAACTACAAGCACTGAATATATATATATATATATTCTATATGTATAAACTATACCTGTATAGCACTGAACACCTTGCACGAGCGAGGTGGGCCAGCGGGCTTAATGACTGGCGTCGAATTCAAATAATTGGTGAATCTCTAACACTCAAATATAATATTTATAATATTTCGAGAAAATTATGAAAGTTTTACTTTACTAATAAACATTCCTCGAAAATTATAATGATTTTAAGAATGATAAAATTAGGCTATAAAACAAATTCAAGATCGATAAACGTATTCCTTTATTTATCACATCCGTTCTTTAATGAGCCCAAGTGTCAACGACAGCATATTATGACAACACTTGACAAATTTATAACTTTATAACCCAAAGGTTATAAGTTTGTCAAATAATAAACTCCATCAATTAATTTTTTACAATTGATCAGTCAAATCTCAATACTCTAAAATATCGTGAGTGTCAGTTTTTTTGTTTTTCTATTGATCGCAGTATTATCCCCAAAGTTTTGATAACACACAATTAATGGGAGTACAAAAATTAAGGATTCAAGTACGACCAAGCATTTTTTTTTATTCGCTTATAATATATTAATTTATTAAATAAAGTAAAACTTGACGAAACTCATATGAGATACGTTGGAATGAAAAACGACGAAATTTTCGAATTTTTCGAAATTTATTCGCTTATAATATATTAATTTATTAAATAAAGTAAAACTTGAAGAAACTCATATGAGGTACGTTGGAGTGAAAAACGACGAAATTTTCGAATTTTTCGAAATTTATTCACTTATAATATATTAATTTATTAAATAAAGTAAAACTTGAAGAAACTCATATGAGGTACGTTGGAGTGAAAAACGACGAAATTTTCGAATTCTTCGAAATTTATTCGCTTATAATATATTAATTTATTAAATAAAGTAAAACTTGAAGAAACTCATATGAGGTAGGTTGGAGTGAAAAACGACGAAATTTCTCGCGTCATTTATTTTTTACATTTATCGTTGAGAGATGACTGCACTGTGAAAAGGAAAAGAGAGAGGTATTCACGTGGAACGCGTTGCCGGGGAGATAATGTTTTGCGGCAACAGGTGAGGCAGGTGTTCGACCTGAATGTGACATGAGTGTGTGTGTGTGTTTGTGTATTTGTATATTGTATAGATATAAGTTGCTGCTGCTTCTGCTGCTGCTGCAAGCGTCTAATAACGTGGATCTATGGATCAGGTGTCCCGATTCATGTGCACTTCTCGCGCGGTAGAAACGATAATTGCCGCTTTCGCGGCTCGTGCGATCACCGTATAAAATGTGTCTCTCCTTTGGCGTTTGCGTTATTTGCCGACGACGGCTCGGACTCTACTGAAATTGGGTCCCCAAGGGATTGACGAGTATCTCATGTGTGTATGTATGTATGTGTAAGTATATATTTTCCGACGTTGTTGAGCGTAATCATTGATACTTTTTTCAATCAAATAACTCCGACCCACTTTTTATATTAGAAAAAAAAAAAAACAACAGATAGACAGTGAAGTCTTGCCGAGATAATGTTGTGATATATATATATATATATATATTGTGATTCAGGCAAACGTGTGTAATGGCATCGCGTGTGTTCGCATATAAAAAATAATATATGTAAGTATATGCGTGACTAAAAGTATTAATGAATTGTATATTTTTTTTATCAATCAAAAGGATTGCATGGTTATTATTTAATTTTCCCATGAGTTTCAGACAATTATTCAGTGGCTTCTAATAAATATTACAATTAAATAAAGCTGTCTAGAGAACGATAAAAAAAAATTGATTTACGTTACTTTAGCGTGTATATTATTTTATTATTCAATTTTGCAAATTCCCTTCTGCGGCGATAATTATTTTAACATTTCTCCGATATTACGCGAAGAATTTATTAAAATCTTTGAATTGATAATATTTCACTTGAGTATAACATTGAGTATTTCTCACGAATAATAAACAGCTTACTCGTATAAATATAAAGTATTATTTAAAAAAAAATTAAAATCGTCAAAGTCAAGAAAATATAATTCTCTGCCCTTTTCACGTTCAAGTCGTAATGAGAAGAATCTTCAAAAAAATCCATGTACCTGTCGAGTAATTTTTATAATAATTTGTGAGTTACTTATTGTCCAATAGAGAGAGACGATTTCGATTGGACAAGCTCAATGAACTTTTTACAGTCCGTCTAGTCGATGAGGAGAGACGTTGCACATGCTGTATATACAGGTTAGAGTGCTTTTGATGTGCAGGGCACGACAGGGGAGCCTCGTATAATCCACAACGGGGAGAACTGATGGTGCCCTCGCGAGAGCTCGTCTTGAACGGTTCGGGTAATCAAGAGCCTATAATTTAGCATGATCGAAATGTACGAGGCTAACGAACAAGAACGATCGTGGTTTTTCGTGTTGAAAATCATCACTGCTGTTGCCCACTCGACGATTCCCTCCCTCCCCTTTGCCCCTTTGCCCCTCTGACCCTCTGCGCTTCTTGCTGGCCAATAGAGACTGACCGATCATCATATATACGTGTACTATAAATCTATATACATATATATATATATATATATATATATACACTAAAGTGCAAGCCATATAGACAAGACTCTGGCACTGATTCTTCTGTATTAACGATTCCTAGAAAGAACAATTTATAAAGCATAAACTTTATTCTCTCTCGTCTTTCCTTCGCTTCGTGATTGTACGATAAAATAAAGTCTATCGTAAACCTAACGATTTGCGAAGTACTACCTTTTGCTCTGGACCGATGAGCAACATTGAGAAGTCTAGCTGAATCCTTCTATACAGCCAAGCTCTGCTGAATTACAACCGTATCGTGTGGATCGGACACGTGAGGCAGCCTCATCATTGTCTCTTTCCAAATCTTCGAGACCACTTGTGCCATAAAACCGAAATTTCGGCGGTCAAATTGACTTGGAGTTCCTCTAATCTCGAATCAGGGCTAATTTTCCTTTTTATTGCGATTCTCCGCGAAATAAATGACGCAAAGCCGGCCAATCACCGAAAAGCTCCTCCTCCCCCACCCTCGAGAAGCCACCGATAGACTTTGTACCGGAAGAACGACCTTTGCAAATGAAATAAACAATCAAATTTGATTGCCGAATTAAAGGGGAATCGCGATCTACCGTAACGGAGAGCTCATTTGAGGTCGGATGAGATCGAAGTCTCAAGTGATGAAGGGTTGATGAAGAAATAGAGGGACTTGGAAAAAACAGTATAATGGCGAAAAATATGGAGAATCACGGAACGAAGCTAAACGTACGTGGGGTTATTGCTAGGTAGGAGGGGATGAGGTTAAACACAAGTTTGTATTTCCCCATGAATATACGTCTCACATGGTACAACGTTCTCGGGTTCACCGGCGGTAAGGGGTGGAGAATTTTTTTCCCCTTTACTTTAGGTAAATCCGAGGGAGATGAGCGGCTTCTCAGCGAGAATTTTGCATCCAGGCGTGAGCGACGACCTACAGAGCCCATCAAGGTAGCATCTATATCGTCATACAAATACACACACACATACACACACACACATATATATATATATATTATACAACCCTTCGGTCTCGCTGGAAATAGAAAAGACATAATACACACACACACACACACACACACACATATATATATATATATATATATATATATATATATATATATATATATATATATATATATATATATTATACAACCCTTCGGTCTCGCTGGAAATAGAAAAGACAGATACAGAGAGTATATTCAACCCCAAAGCCCGGGAGTTGAGCAGCCCCGGAGCCTCGTACTTTCCAACAGAGCTCATCTCGAGCTTTGACGTCCCGACACTCAAAAGTCGAACACTATCACGGGGAATCAGCCCGAAAGAGATAGAAACAGGGAGTGAAAGAGAAAGAGAGAGAGAGAGAGTGGCAACTTCGTTCTACGAGAAAATATACAAATTTACCAGATGCGTCGCGCATATCGACATATACATATATATATATATTTCTCATCTCTCATGCTCTCTCGATGCAAAGTTGATTTTTCCGCATGCAGTAGTGCTGTAAGCTAGAAATGCTCTCATTCCTTCAGCATCATCCCCTCGCTACATCCCTTGAAGCCTCGTGAAATTCAATTCTGTCGATGTTGCGGAGCTCATATAATGATATTGCAGCGTGGATTTGACGAGGATGTAACGTGTGGCTGAAAAATTTGTACGCTCGTCTTCCAAAATACACATACACACACATGGCTCTTTTTTTACCTACCATTTTTTTTTTCGTATTTTTTTGCAATATTCCGCGAGTATCATCGCGTAAAAGAAGCGAGTTCGTTACACGGGTAACGCATATACGGTAGCGGGGAGTCTTCCCACGCTGCAGACACTAAAATTTATATCGTTAAATATATATATATTTTTTTTTGCGCGTACACAGCTTTTAGTGTACCAGAAAGTATGGAAAATGTTTATACGTATGGGTGAAATGGCAAAGCCGAGCTACGAACCTGGCTAGATAACGGAGTAGGGATCGTACCAACGTTGAATTTATCCCCATCCTCATGCATATATCTATATACACATGAAGGTATCCGTCTATCTTACTTTATCCCTGCGAAGCGCCACGGCATATGACAGCCAAGCTAGCTGATCTATCGCATAAAACATAAAGTGGGATATTCCATTTCTAAGGCCACCTCGCGCTCGCGAGTATGACGCAGCAGCGCTACCAGCGGAATCGCAACTATATGACGTTATATGGCACACACAGGAGCGATTCTCTACGTCGGGTTGAAATATATAGTGGAACGAGTCATGGGGATATATGCGAACTTCCAGCTCCTTTCCACCCCTTACTTCATCCCTATTCT
This sequence comes from Dyspetes luteomarginatus, assembly GCA_963669185.1. Taxonomy (NCBI): domain Eukaryota; kingdom Metazoa; phylum Arthropoda; class Insecta; order Hymenoptera; family Ichneumonidae; genus Dyspetes; species Dyspetes luteomarginatus. The sequence continues at coordinate 3,812,939 of OY769907.1, forward strand.
TGTATCTGGGCGTACCTATATTGTACATATAGCATTGCCTCGAATATTTTTCTCGGTTATGTGGGTATAGAAATACAGAGAGAGAGAGAGAGGGAGAGCGAGAGAGAGAGAGAGAGAGAGCGAGAGAGAGAGAGGGAGAGAGAGAGAGAGAGGGAATCTCTCTTATCAGAATGGGGGATCTCCCGGTGCTTGTGGCTGCTGGAATATACATTTCGTCATCTTCTGCTTCTTCTTTTCTTTATCCTCGACGTTGACGTCTGTATATGCACTCGCTAAGACTTACACCGTGCAAACTCTTTCGTAGACTTTTGAGAATTCGAGTTTTCACACACAGAGATGTTTCTCAGTGAACGAATTCTGAGATGAGCTTTTTATTCTTCGGTGTATAGAACGAATATTTGAAAAGTTTTATATCGGTACCACGAAAGAAGACACCCGAATAATAGAGGAAGAGGAATGACTCTCGATCTGCATATGTCAAAGTCATGGGAATCTCGAGCTCTATCCCAGCAGGGTTAACCCAACCAAGAGGTCTGTCAAAAGTTCATTCAATCTCATTTAGTAGAAAAAGGGTGAAATGAGAGATGCATGGAATGAAGGTGTAACTCTGTTATGTATGGCAATGAGGAAGTTACGACATGATCAATATGTAGAACGTATCATACCATCGTGCACGCAGTCTCAAGTCCACATCACTTGGGAAATCCCGAAAACTCGACAGCTTCATATTATTCTCTCTGCAAGAGTAACACAGTCACTCTCGTCACAATCACTTGGCAAGACCATGCAGAGACATACGGGTGGAATGAAAAAAAAAAAACAAAAACCATTCCTTTCTCACCCGACCCGTCTATTGAAAAATTCCATGCATCTGTGAGTAACCAACGATGTTAACATTGTGTTTACTGTGAAATAGAACGAAAATCTCGTAATGTGTTGTTGCGAAATGGGCGATATAGCAGACCGTATTTCCCACGTGTGTGCCGGGAAATATCAGCAGTAACCACTTCAATGTTACTTTTTCGCTACGATGAAGGGATGCCCTATACTGGGGGAAAAAAATCTTGAAGGAAGTATCTGGGATTGGATGACCTTTTCGTGGGTCACACGGGAGTCATTTTTGAGATGCTTTCTTCAAAAAGAGAAACGGACTTAGTTTTATTGTTAATTTTGACCTTCATATATACCCGAATTTAATTTCAAATCTCTGGGGTAAGAATTTTAATTCCTGCTCCGAAATTTACGAGGAGCTTTTCCGTTAAAATTATTCAATGCGTGCTCAAGACAAAATTTATATCCTCCGATAGAATTGATTTGGAGGATTTCATAGAGTCCTCCTATAGTAGAGCAATTGTTATAAAGAGGAAGACTATGCGGAGACCGTCCGCAAGTTATTTCATACAGATGGGAGTCAAAAATCCTTTCCTCATGTCAATGAGAGACTGTCATCTCTATCTTAAAAATTCTAATGCAGGAATCACGAAATTTCTCCTTCCTGCCAATAGAGATTGACGAACTCAAATGAAATTTTCCGAGTCAAATTTAAGGCAATAAATTTGTATGCTGGTTGAGATTTAAAAAAATCCTTTATGGGGCTGAAAATTTAGTAATCATTTCACCACTTTTCAGGCTTTAAATTCATAATAGTTAATTTTTAACCCTCTCATATGAGGCCAAATGCCATGCCATAACCAAAGGCTAAATCTTTAGACTTCTACAAAAGGTGAGCTTTGCTACTGGTAATTCCATAACCGACCAAATATATTCTACACAAGCTTTATCAATGTATTGAACACTTTCAAATTTCCTCACCATCATATTAACATCATCGATGTGATGCAAGCTGCGAAAAAAAAGCCTCAGAAGAGTGTATCCAGCAAAAGATGTATCTATAATGCCATCATACAACGAGGGTGAGCCTGTTGGGAAGAAAATAGGAAGGAAAGGAAATAAGAAAAAGGTGGAAAGGATGTAGAAGCAAGATAGAATCGAGGGAATATTGCAGAGTGGTAAGAGAAGCTCTCGGTAGGCACTTCGAATGCAATCCACGTACCGACTGCTTTCAAATATTAATGTCACGTGACTTATTATATCCAAGGCGTGTGCGGTGAAGTGAGCTCTGGGTGCGAGGCTGATGTACACCGAGCGTTGTACTGCATTGTGGTATAAACTTTTTCGGAGTGGGGAAAATATGGAAGATAGCTTGGAGCATCGCGAGCCAACACAGGAGCATCTTTGCCATCGCCACCATCACTGTACCTTTTTAATATACGTATATACATGATTCTCCAGTGGTATGAGCGGTTCAACGACATTACACCCATTGCCAACAGAAGGACGAAAAATAAGGCGAGATCTAAAGAGCAGGAATGAGGGGTTGAGTGACGAAGAGAAAAGAAGGGATGATGAGATGGGAATAAAAAAGTACACAATTCTACTCGTACCAAGTTGTAAATTTATACATACATGACGCGGATATGACAGCGCACACAGGATAAATTTTTATCTCGTGTTACGCTGGTGTGAGCTTAATTGTAAAATTTCCTCTCAGTTGTAACAGTAACAGCCCATTTTGTTGCCTTCCATGGGATGTGAGAAGAGCGAGGGTTGATCGTTGTTGAAGTTTTAGCAGAATTTCTGGGGTGCTAGGGGATGCGTCTAAAGGGTAGTGAGAATAGAGGAGAGAGAGAGAGAGAAAGAGGGAAAAGATAGTGGAGAATCCTACGCGATTCTCGTTGATAAAGAAAACGACTTGGAGCATGAAGAATGTGTCAGGAATGACGAAAGCGAAGCAGCGATGCGAACTAGAGAATAATTGTAAGCGAAGAAGGAAAAAAAAAAAAACCACGCAAAGACGCAGAATACGCGGGAAGCTCACGAGACAAATTGCGGAAAAATCTTGCGGAGCGAGACACGCAGAGCTTTTTACCTACAACACTCTTGCATTACCCTCGTTTTCTCTCATTTTCTCATTCTGGGCTTCGCCATGAGGACCCTCTCTGATTTTTACGCGCGTTTCCTCATGCGTGATCGAGAAAAGGAGAATCAAGTGTGGAGAAGAAAAAAAAGCAATTTACGCATGTACGAGCAGGGAGCTTGCGAAGGAAGAAAAGATAAGCTTTTTGCCGCAGCGACGTCATAAACGGGCATTTCAATCCTCCCACAATTTTCCATAATGGAGTAAACATACCCCGGTTGGAGCCGAAGCTTTAAATTTTGTGCACGAGTAAAATGCAAAATGGAATCAATTAGAAATATTATAAATTCTGTTGATCGATTAAAGAAGAAAAAGCTCAACGTCAAAAATGGTAATTTGAGAGCTACAAGCTAACTAACTGAAATGTTTTTCCAACCCTTTTTACACGAGGGTTAAAAATATATAAAAATAGACCTTGTGATAATTTCACAGCAGGAAAAAAAAGATTTTTTTTACGACTGCAATAAACGAATACACACATGAGCACTGTACTGGATTTGGCTGAAAGCTGCTCCTCTCTCTCTCTCTCTCTCTCTCTGTTTCACGTAAAACTTTGTCGGTTCGCTATGCACGTGATGCGTAATGGCAAATAATTTAAATAATGTATCGACCTAAATCGACAATACAAGTGAAAGAGAGAGAGAGAAAATCGGGTCTGTATTGCACCGATAGCTCCATCATCCACCGACCCAGTAGTGCACCAAGCAGCAGCCTGGTGGGCACTGCAAGCTGAATTAGCATAATAACGATTAATGCACCGCTACCAATCAAACGGAGCAATTTAAAAGCAGGTACAGCATGTCGCTTCGCGTGTAGTTACCTTTGATTTACATACGCGCGACTGTTCGTTCCTGCCTGTACCTAATATGAACTACATGTAACACATATACACACTGTACATATATATATATATATATATATATATATATATATATTAATATTGCCGTATATTTTACTAGCTAGGGGATACGGTGTGTATCATATGACGTCACATGTGCATAGCACAAGGATCGCGTGCACGCACTCGTCAAAGGGTTGTAACACGGTTCGGGTGGTGCACGTCGACGTTCAATAAGCTTCTCTATATCCTCCCACATATTCTTCGCATATGGCCTGCTGATAGAACGCCCACGTTTTATCCATTAGATATATAAGCATATTCGAGCGAATGGATAGAAATACTTGCAGAATAGATCGAGGACACATACGTATGTTAAGCTACAGACTAGAAGTAAAGAAGAAAAAGAGAAAATTCATTGTTATTCATTTTTAATGGAATATATTCAGTTATTGACAAGGGAAGACATTTTAGTAAATTGAAATTAATTTTCGTTTTGTTTTATATAGACAAAAGTATTCTTTGATGCAATATATAAATTTATTTAAATGAAATAAATTAATCTTTTTAAAATTATACTGCAGTATAATCAGTATCGTCGACGTTCAATAAGCTTCTCTATATCCTCCCCCATATTCATCGCATATGACCTGCTCATAGAACGCCCACGTTTTATCCATTAGATATATAAGCATATTCGAGCGAATGGATAGAAATACTTGCAGAATAGATCGAGGACACATACGTATGTTAAGCTACAGACTAGAAGTAAAGAAGAAAAAGAGAAAATTCATTGTTATTCATTTTTAATGGAATATATTCAGTTATTGACAATGGAAGAAATTTTAGTAAATTGAAATTAATTTTCTTTTTGTTTTATATAGACAAAAGTATTCTTTGATGCAATATATAAATTTATTTAAATGAAATAAATTAATCTTTTTAAAATTATACTGCAGTAAAATCAGTATCGTCGACGTTCAATAAGCTTCTCTATATCCTCCCCCATATTCTTCGCATATATGGCCTGCTGATAGAACGCCCACGTTTTATCCATTAGATATATAAGCATATTCGAGCGAATGGATAGAAATACTTGCAGAATAGATCGAGGACACATACGTATGTTAAGCTACAGACTAGAAGTAAAGAAGAAAAAGAGAAAATTCATTGTTATTCATTTTTAATGGAATATATTCAGTTATTGACAATGGAAGAAATTTTAGTAAATTGAAATTAATTTTCTTTTTGTTTTATATAGACAAAAGTATTCTTTGATGCAATATATAAATTAATTTAAATGAAATAAATTAATCTATTTAAAATTATACTGCAGTATAATCTCCGGTTCATCAATCTTTTCTCGTGAAATATATTCCTGTACGAATAATGCATTAACTAAGTGACCGGTAAAGGATTGACCAAGATTTTTCAAGGCAACGCCTCCTCTTTCTCTCCCTGTCGAAATATAACTTTCGCCTCGCACGAATACTTAACATTCGCAATCGATCTACATATACGTATAGACCAAAGTGTGCACATTGTTATACAGAAATATTGGTGTGTATTATTGTAAAAAGGTGGTGTGTAGGCTTGTAATAAACGAGTCTGACGATGCGAGAGACCCCCGTTAGAAAAACCACCCCTTTAAATATATATATATATATGTCTACATGAGTGAGAATAGCGGTAACGCGCTACTCGTGGCGAATGAATTTACAGTTACGAGGCGAGGTTAGCACCAATGTAGAGTCAAGCCATATATATATATGTATATATATCTGATAATGATCTTAAATTATCGATCCAATTGTTTATACGCCGATGCAATTATATTTAATGTCAGGCGTGCTGACTGGTAATAACACTTTGGTATAGTTAACGCGTATATACATATATATGTATGAATAGGATTGTATATATAGTAGTCTACATAGCAAATAATTGTACTTTTCTCACTCTTTAATTTTTATAAAATTAAAAAAATCATGAAAATTTAACATTTCGCGAATTTTAACGATTTTACATGAAACTTTTTTAGTTTTCCTCCGGAAAGTAGAGTGACACGGTGGAGTTGTAGCTATTTCAGTGCGAAACAACTTATTATCATCAAAGTGTAATATAATTATCAATTTTTTCAAATTTCGATGCATATTTTTCTTGCTTGGGCAAACAAAATGGGTTCCGGCCGAGTTGACCATCGTGGATAATCAACTACCGGAATCGGAAATACCACGTGTACGTAGACGTACCAGCATAAAATCGATCGTTTCGATACAATTTTATTGTCAGAGGTTGTCTGATGCACTGGGACTATATAATAGCGAACACGAGTTTAAGGGAAGGATTGAAAGAGGCCAAAGGCGAAAAGACTGTAAGCAGAATAGATTTAAGGAGGGAGGAAAATTTAAGGGTACGAGAAGTTGATTTATTTAATTGTAAACTGTGATAAGCACTTGGGCTAATATATTTATATATATATGTATAGACGAGACTCCTTGGCTGACCAGAATCCTCGTTCGCGATCTTCGTCTGTCGCTTTCTCGTTAACTCGCGAACTTCATCCAATCCAAACTCATCATCGTTTCTTTCACATCACTGTAAGTCGATGAGGTGATGGGATGAGTGAAATAAGATACATACATATTATATATATATATATATATATATATATATATATATATATATATATTTCTCAGGTCGCGAATGCGAGCTCAGGACTCGCGAGATCAGTCCACTTGATTTACGAAGAGTGCCTGTTAGTCAAAGGCCATGTCGTGTACTCACCTGAGTTGCCTCTGCGTTATCGATTCCTCGTCTAGGTCGAAGATTACGGTTAAACGGAATTACCCTGCGCCACTTACCTCACATAAATACACAGCCATACCCATACGAACAAAACGGGACAAGGAAGTATATTGTGCATTATACGAAGGAAATATTGGGACCTTGACATTTTCTCATTCTTCTTTTTATGTTTTAGATGACCGAGCGATCACGTTTACCTGCAGTTTAACGATTAACACCCTTTCTCCTTGAGAAATGGTTAGCGGACATTTTGTTATGGAAAAATTGTGATATAATAGAATCCACGACAAAAGCAATGCACTCGATTATTCTGTAAATTAATTTAATTGTACGTAAACATAAATGCAGCGAAAATAAATATTTTACTTACTTCCATTAAATATAGACACACAGAAATGACGTATTTATGTTTTAGATGACCGAGCGATCACGTTGACCTGCAGTTTAACGATTAACACCCTTTCTCCTTGAGATATGGTTAGCGGACATTTTGTTATGGAAAAATTGTGATATAATAGAATCCACGACAAAAGCAATGCACTCGATTATTCTGTAAATTAATTTAATTGTACGTATAAATAAATGCAGCTAAAATAATTATTTTACTTACTTCCATTAATTATAGACACACAGAAATTACGTATTTTCAACAAAATGATTTTTTTACTTGCCTATTGTGTTTTTTTTTTTTACTTTCATAATATATTCTAAATTGGCATGGAATGGAGCTGATCCGTTTGACGTTTTGCCAGTAATATCGCTTATAGTGATTTCGAAAGATATATAGAGCGCGATTTTAATTACGAAGAAAAGTACGCTTTGCGAGAAATGCCTCAAGTGCTTGATAAATAAGCGTTCTGCGCCCATTGATCGAGCTGAATTTTAATTCAACGCTTATACATAGAGATATACATTGAGAGTATATAGCAACTGACGCTGCTGCACTCTGTTGCACCGGTTGGTGAGACTGCAAATAAAATCTCACGAATGAGCAGAGAGTGGGAGCGAGACCCAGCGATAATTAATTAGTGGACGGTCGTTACGGTAAGGGGGGATAGCCGCCTATAATATATATATATATATATATATATATACATATATATATTTATATATATATACGTAGAGGTACTCTGCCATTCGATTACACAGCGGGACTGATGTGGTTCCTCGAAGTTGCAAATGAAGATTGACACCGCAATCGTCATAATGCAGTCATTAACGAATGTTTTGCCGAGGGATAAAATTAATATAAAAAAAAAGATCGAGACAAAAAGATATATAGGGCGATGAGAAAAAAACAGAGTGAAAAATGGGGATGAGACCCTCGATGAGTGCTCGATGCCAGATCGACATTATAGAGATTTTTTTTTTTAAGTCTTTTGTCGGTTACAGTTGGTTGTAATTTTTCAACTCAGTGCCGCGCCGTGTTGTTCGCATTGTTGTGGCGGTGAATCCTTCAGGATCATTGCCATCGCGGGCAGGAGGTCCGATTCACCTATACAGATGTATTATGTACTATATATATGCGTTGATGACTCGATATCTGTGTCTCTTGAAATTTCTATACTTCACTGCTATACTTACTCGGAAGCTTTAAATTACGTTGCACGTGTTTATAAGACATTAGCGAGGCGTCAAAGAGTTCGATTTATCGCGTAGAAAGGGAAGAAAAATATAAGAGCGATCCTTGAATCTTCGGTGCTTTTGTGTTTTCTATCATTGTTCGATCGATAATAAAATATCTCGTCGTCGATCCATCATAATTTAGTGAATAAATTCAGTCTGCCTTTTGCCAGAATGGGACTAAAATTGAAGATTATACATATAGATGAAAGGCCACGAACATTTGTCGAAAGTTTCGAGAAAAAGGGAACAAATTATCAATTCTCATGGACGGTATGGAGAATGAACGTCCTCTCGATATCTGTGTCTCTTGAAATTTCTATACTTCACTGCTATACTTACTGGGAAGCTTTAAATTACGTTGCACGTGTTTATAAGACATTAGCGAGGCGTCAAAGAGTTCGATTTATCGCGTAGAAAGGGAAGAAAAATATAAGAGGGATCCTTGAATCTTCGGTGCTTTTGTGTTTTCTATCATTGTTCGATCGATAATGAAATATCTCGTCGTCGATCCATCATAATTTAGTGAATAAATTGAGTCTGCCTTTTGCCAGAATGGGACTAAAATTGAAGATTATACATATAGATGAAAGGACACGAACATTTGTCGAAAGTTTCGAGAAAAAGGGAACAAATTATCAATTCTCATGGACAGTATGGAGGATGAACGTCTCAATTATAAATTTGTAAAAAAGTTTCTCGTAGAGACTCATCAATGACAAAGGCATACATATGGCAGACTAAGACGGTTTCCGGTTACCTGTCCATATTTATGTATTTGTGTGTGTGTGTGCGTGTACGCATATATGCTACGTGAATAGTGAGAGAACCAGACACGTTGGTGGAGGAGCCGAAAAAAAAAAAAAAAAAAAAAAAACCATAGCATTTGTACCGATCAGGTATCAATTAGAAACGCGTTACCGCGGCCACCGGAGATCGATCCTTAGATTACACACTTTTTGAGTAGTCCCGAGACACGCTAATGCAGATCTAACGATTTAATGATCGACGTCCGGTCGTCTCTCCAAAGAGCATATATATATATATATATACCAAAGACGACCGCGTGCACGATTCAAAAAAAAAACTCTTCGTCTACTACCACGACGTGACCAGCATATTTTTTTTTCTCTCTCCTCACTCCGATTCACCAGGAATTATTATCGCCGCGAAAAGAGCTGGCGGATGAATCAAATGGACCTGCGCAAAAATGCATCTCATTTGGGAAAAAAAAAAAACATTCCCATATTATCAGGACTATGTACGAAATTTTTATTTATTTCAAAAAGTCCCCGATTATTTGGGACTAAAGGAAAAATTTATAAATCCATATTAAGTCATGGAAACGTTCCCCTTGCAATTTCATGCTGCACAATTGCCAGTAATACATTTATTTATTGCAAATTCAATCAAAGTTTATTTTTGGATCGATCGTTAAACGAAGCTCCTGATAGATTGTGGCTAACAATTCGTAACGAGCCTACCGAGCAATGTAACTTGCATCCACACATATACATATCGAGCTGTACTTCGCGGACTACTATACTACCAGCTGTACTACTGTACGGAGCGGATATGCTCGGGGGTGCACGTTTAAATTGGGAATTTAACCTGGCGCAGGCTAAATCGATCGGTACAGGGCAAGTGGGGAGGAAAGGGAAGGGCAAATTCCCCGCAACGTATTGAGTAGTTTATTGCTTTCATGCATTTGCATGCTAAGCAGCTCGCGTGCTCTCGAGTAATATCATCGTCCCTGATACCATACACGGGGAGACCTCTGAGCTCACAAGCTCACCAAGATCTCTGTGTGTGTGTGTGTGTGTGTGTGCGCGCGCGAACGAGTAAGCAAAACTAAGCGAGTTTTGCTCGCGCGCCTCCCGCGAAACGCGGAGGTAAGAATGGGCCTATCTAGCCTTCGGTCTTCGATATTGCGGCCCGTGGGACACTTATAAATTGAGATTTTATCACTCTGAGAGAAGGCCGGGATTATAGGTATATGCGCGTATGTGAAGAAGCGTGAGGGCAAATGTGTGTATGTATGTGTCTGTGTGCGAGAAACTTACGATCTTTAACGAAGCTCCACACCCAACTCTACCTATACTAACTGCAGAAACTCATGATACGCTTATATATATATACATCGCACATACATACATACATACATATATATATATATATATATATATATGCGTCGCTGTGAAAAAGCCACGATTATAAATTTCATCGAGTCTAATCGTTCTCTTACCCACGTTGGAAAATCGTTTTGGTATTATAACACCGCACGGTCTCCAGCTCACCAAACCTTCGTACTTTTCTCTCCCTTCGTTTATCATTCAAGTGAACTCTGCAAAAGAAATTTAAAAAAAGGCAATAGGTGTAATTATGGTATCCGGATCTTGGTATAATTTCTAGAGCAAGTTGCGACGCAGACGAAAGGAATCGTAAAGAGCAGCAAATTGTAAATGGTTCTCGCGAGAAATGTCAAAATATAATGAGAATACCGTAAACCTTATGGGATACTTTTAGAAATTTGAAGATATGGTGACGATTTAAAATCATCGCCATGTGTGGAAAAATAAAATCTGTTAATTTTCTCATCGATCCAAAAGTTTTATCGTCATGTACAACCCTGGAAATCCAAATGGTAGTAATGCAAAAGGGTTTGTAAAATATATAAAGGGAAATAACGTAGTCCTTGAGGACAAGATTTTTTCAGAAGCCATTAATGGTCTTATAGCTTGAAAATAAAAAAAGGGCAACATTAAAATCAACTGGGTACTAGTTTTTATCAATAATATGAGAATTGGAATAATTGAACCAAATAGTTAGCCATATAGTAAACCTTATGGGATACTTTTAGAAATTTGAAGATATGGTGACGATTTAAAATCATCGCCATGTGTGGAAAAATAAAATCTGTTAATTTTCTCATCGATCCAAAAGTTTTATCGTCATGTACAATCCTGGAAATCCAAATGGTAGTATTGCAAAAGGGTTTGTAAAATATATAAAGAGAAATAACGTAGTCCTTGAGGACAAGATTTTTTCAGAAGCCATTAATGGTCTTATAGCTTGAAAATAAAAAAAGGGCAACATTAAAATCAACTGGGTACTAATTTTTATCAATAATATGAGAATTGGAATAATTGAACCAAATAGTTAGCCATAGAACTGAACGCATTTAGACCTTTTTTGAAAACAGCAAAAAATAACAGCATGCCAAGTAACGATTTAAGATCTGATATTCGTGTGTATAATTACAGTCATTGTCCATAATTCGAGGTTTGAGAAATGAGAGAGAAAATGAAGTGATCGAGAGAAAAGGAATGAATGAGTCATGTAGAGTATAGTAATAAATCAAACTCGATGTAACGGCCAAAATGAGAACACGAGATGTCTTCGAGAGTCGATTATATATATGCTCTGCTATACTCTTTTTTAATCTCACTCAAGTCACAAGATTCTTAAATGCGATAAATTTAAATAGCTTTAAAACGTACGTAAGAAACATTGGAATCGATTAAAATTGATTTCTATCAGGAAATGAGGTATCGGAAAATTGCTCCAAATAGGTGGCCATCAAAAAGGCCCGTTGCAAAAAAAAAAAATGGAAACTTAATGGAAAGAATCGACCCTACGAAAAACTCTGATATTCAAATTTATAATTAAATGTTTATTCATAGTTTCAGAAATGGAAGAGGAATGAAGTGATCGAAGAAAAAGCGTAGATGGGCCATACAGTAGGGTAGTAAATCAACCTTGAAATTACTGTCGAAATGAGACGACGAGATACCTTTGTGGATCCAAAGTATACTTGTGTTATTCTCTTCATCCATACTTCGTCTGAACCCCAATTGGTTTTTGGCTATTCTGCTTAAATCGAATTCCAATCTTGCCCACCGATTAGCCCCCAAGCATAGACTCGTCGTTGGTGCACTATACGTGGTATCTATGGACAACACATTGCAGTGTATCCAACCAAATGCTCAAAGAGAGGACCTCGTAAAGCGATCTACCCTCGTATGGCCCCTAGGAAACTAATGGGCTAAGAGCCTGGGGACGTTTTAGAAGCTCGATCTCATAAAATGTGGGTACTTACGTATAGACGAGATTCCTCTCGCCGAATCCGTACCCTCGACCATCCACGAAAGTAAACCCGCAAACTATTAACTCCCAGTGCCCATGAAAGATATCGAGACTGAAAAGACATACAAAATAAAGTACGTCAGACAATACAAAATCGATGAGGATAAGATTAATTTTCTCATTGCCAATTATTATTATTTTTTAAATTATTGTATTGCCAACTCAGATTTCGATGACTATAGCATACCGTGTAAAAAATAGTATCTAACTAACAAACTATTAACTCGCAGTGCCCATGAAAGATATCGAGACTGAAAAGACAGATAATAAAGAATGTCAGACAATACAAAATCGATGAGGATAAGATTAATTTTCTCATTGCCAATTATTATTATTTTTTAAATTATTGTATTGCCAACTCAGATTTCGATGACTATAGCATACCGTGTAAAAAATAGTAACTAACTAACAAACTATTAACTCCCAGTGCCCATGAAAGATATCGAGACTGAAAAGACATAGAAAATAAATAATGTCAGACAATACAAAATCGATGAGGATAAGATTAATTTTCTCATTGCCAATTATTATTATTTTTTTAATTAGTGTATGCACTTGATCATTGTATTGCCAACTGAGATTTCGATGACTATAGCATACCGTGTAGAAAATAGTACCAATACAGCATCATCGCAAGGGTTTTTTTTTTTCAATTTGTATTGTCGTGTAGCGATTTAATCGAAATCTCATTTCCATCGTTATTTTCACCCTTCTTCTCGAAGACTCCGGGTTATAAAAAACTTCGTTAGTGAGCTCTCGCAAGATGATGATAGTCCAGGGTGGGATAAGAAAATTCCAATTTCCGAATCGCCACAGCCACGACCGGTTAGATCGACCTCGTGTTTCGTTGGTTGACGTAATCGTCTCTTTATCAATAGGGGATCGTAATGAGTTCAAAGATAATGGTTGGCCTATCAGTCTTCCCTGTGGAACAATGATGGATGTAGTCGGATGTGTTTTCGTGCTTCTTGGCTGACTCTCATGCCATTGGCTCTCCCCCCCCCCCCCCCCCCACCTCTCTCTCTCTCTCTCTCTCTTGCTTTTCCAAGTCATTGTGGAAGGTGAATCTCAAACCTGAGCTTATGCACATACCCATATATACATATAGAAAGGTGTATAGAGTACACACGTTAGTTGCCGGAATTTCCTTACCAATCTCTACCTCAAATCCCATGACGATTCCCGCTCGGGGGCCTGACTTTTCCCTCTACCACGTAGCACCCAACGTTCGCCGAGCTCTCTCCAAAGCCTCGTTCAACCCTCTCCTCGCACCCTCTCGTGCTACACGAAGCTGATTGTTTTGTCGAGCGGAGAAGCGCACGCGAACCAAATCCTCGCCAACCCCGCGCTTCGCGATAATCTGACCTTACAAAGTGCGGACGATCGTGGTCGATTTCACGTTTACGGTTCCCAGTTATAATATTATATACTCTGATATTACACGGCATTCAAGTTAATCTCCTTGGTTAGAATTCTACATGATCGAGTGAACCTTATATAGAACGAGAAAAATAAATACTTTGATTTTTGGTTGGTGTAAATGTGGATCAAGATCAATAGAGTGGAACGAATCTACACGATAATAAAATGCTTCAAAATTAAAAGCTGTCAAAAATCACATGCAGGATCATCAGGAATTAATCGGGGATTTGTGGTTTTATTATATTCCATTTTGTTAGTTGTGAAAAAAAAAAAATCCTCCCAACAAGAGAGCTATGAATGGTTGTGAAAAAAAAATTATCAACCGTAATTCGCCGATTATAATGTGATTTTTAAAAGACTTTTTTAGATTTTTAAAATCTAAAAGAGTTTCTTCAAATTCCCAGTCGTACATGTAAGATCTGTAAAATCATTATCATTCGCTCGAGGGGTATAAAAAAATTATTTACATCAGGCAAGAAATAAGTTCATTGCTCCAGCAAGACTCCAGCTGAGCGAATAAGCCAAAAGCCAATGTGAGAATTTACAGTGCGATAATTGCGAAGCGCCGCGTGAGAAGACGTCAGTGCACATATGGACAACGACGCCTCGATGGAGGCTGAAAAAAAAAATGAAAATACATCGAATGATGCTGCAGGCAATCAGAACATGAGACAGAGAAGAACGCAATAGGATGTACGACAAAGAAATCAGCCAGGATATACATGGGAAGGGTAAAAGGAAAGAGATTAATATAAAATATATACGTATCTGTATGTATATATATATATATATATATGTATATAGATACAAGTAATATCGAGGGAATGAGAAACGAACGATTTCAGTCGAGCACAGAGGAGAGAGGTGAACGATTTATTTTATTGAATGTTAAATTTCATGTATGCGCGAGAGTACGCTTTAGAGCTCGGCGAGAATTTATCCTTCGGCATTTAATTAGTTCGTGGGGCACGATAAATTTTCAGTAATGTATTTGATTAAAGGATAATGCCTCTGGTATTCGTGTGCCCTCTCTCTTTCTCTCTCATTCTCGTTTCTGATGTGGTCCTCTCTCGCTTCTTCATGGATGTCGTTTTCTCCCTTTAACCCTTTTGCGTCTCTCAACCTCATGGAACAGAGTCCTTTCCTCGTGTCTCTCACCGTGTGCGTTCCCTTATGTATATATCACCTCAGCTTTATCTCACTCTCAGCCCTTCGAACTGTGGCCCTTTCACCATTTTCCTCTTTCTCACTTTCCCACTGTTCTCCTCGGTTCGCTTCAAGATCCTTCTCTTCGGCAATTTATACAGTAAGATTCGTCCTTCCGGGATTCAGTGTCACATCGCTATCTCGTTACTTCGATTGGTACAGCTTTAACGGTCCATACTAGATCTACAAATTTATCATGAGCACTCCAATTGAGCCTTCCACACAATTTTGCTCTTTAGCAGTAAATTCTCATCCTGGTTCACGTGTCACTTTGCAAAAGACCATTTTCCACAATCGCTTTCTCTCTCTCTCTCTCTCTCTCTCTCTCTTTCTTTTAATTTGTCTGTCCACTCGTGAAGAACCCAAGATCAAACGATACCAACGAAACCAAACCGATGAAATATCAAAATCTCAAAAAATTTCTATGTATAAAAATACCACGAAGAAAATAACGCTGAAACGTTAAGGTCAGAGGATTTTCATTGCCCTAATACCGGTAATGCGAAAACCACGTTCATCAGTCTGAGTTCGCTTCGTCGAATAAAATGAAGAACATGAAAAAGATGAAAAAAAAAAAGAATTAAACAGCTAAACGAAGTGAAGAAGAGCCAAGGCTAATATTTAACATATATATATATATATTGTTTTATATTAAATATTAGTCCGTGTATATTACATATGATTCTATACATTAGTACTGCATCCTAAGCATATCTATATCTATATAAATGTGTATAATATTATATCTCTTCGGTGCGGACTTCGTCTAGACCGCATTAAGGGCATTCGTGCATATCGGCGAATGAGAGACCGAGTGTACGTAATATTTGCCTTAGCTCAATCCACACTGACTCCTAATTACTTACAGAGAACCGGAGCTTTCACGTACACGCGGGACACGACGATGCTCCATCGTTCTGTATTGAAATATCCATGGATATTTATATATCTATATATGTACCATCACACACCCTCGCCTTTTACCTCGACTCGTATTTTATTATATACAACCACTCGCAGCTCGTTCACACATACATATAACTATAAATATATATCTGATATGTGTATTTTTTAAACATATCTATACGTGATACGTACTTGCGTTACGTACGCGTGCTCATTCATACGTTCATGCGAGGATACATAATTTATATACTGTAGATATATATATATATATATATATATATATATATATAAAGTGTGTATGCGTGTGGAATCAAGGGAAGGGGGTAGAGAAACGTTTCAAATGTACATCAAGCACAGTTTGAGAGAGCGAAAAGTGATCGTGTGCCCGTTAGTCAAGACGTAAACCCTGGAGTTGGTCTCTGTATAGGGGGGTACGTTTCTCATTGCTTGATGGTATACCAGCAGCTATACAGCAAGGTGATATACGTTCGCATATACACTCTCTCATTTCGTGTCTTTCGCGGTGCAGCAATATAGAGCGAGGGAGAGCTCTTCTCTCTCTCTCTCTCTCTTTCTCTTTCTGCCACTCCTAAAATTCATCAACTATTCAATTCTAATTTCCTTCCCACTGGGAAAGCCCGTGTGGTGTGTTCTCTCCTGTATATAGCGAGAGAGCTCTCTTTCTCTCTCGGTACGGCACTCTCACTGCCCAACTCCGCTTTTCTCAACCTTCCAGCATCCCCCATAATGTTCATTCTGCTCGCTCAACTCCCCACCACCACCACCACCACCACAATAAGCTCAGGTGTACATGTATTTCTCGACAATGGCTCGCTTGCCGTCTACCATTTCCTTTCCTTCACGTTCAACTAACCGTAAATTTTATCCTGAAATATATCGCAAGCTCTCATTCGCTGTATTACGTATACAGGTAACAGAGACCATTTTCCATTTTTGAAAAAGATTTTTTCGTTATTGTGTATGCTAGTGCTGAGTGAAATATTGGTTCGTCAGATTTTGATGATTTTTAATCGTCAAACGTGGAATCTTGAAATTCAGAAGTATAACACTCCGATGAGACTCAGGAACTTCAGGAGTTTCCGGTTTCTGCCTAGAATTTTATTTGCAATTCCTCCTGGCCGCTCTCACTCGCTCTCATTCCGCTCCCATTCGCTGTATTACGTATACAGGTAACAGAGACCATTTTCCATTTTTGAAAAAGATTTTTCCGTTATTGTGTATGCTGGTGCTGAGTGAAATATTGGTTCGTCAGATTTTGATGATTTTTAATCGTCAAACGTGGAATCTTGAAATTCAGAAGTATAACACTCCGATGAGACTCAGGAACTTCAGGAGTTTCCGGTTTCTGCCTAGAATTTTATTTGCAATTCCTCCTGGCCGCTCTCATTCGCTCTCATTCCGCTCCCATTCGCTGTATTACGTATACAGGTAACAGAGATCATTTTCCATTTTTGAAAAAGATTTTTCCGTTATTGTGTATGCTGGTGCTGAGAAAAATATTGGTTCGTCAGATTTTGATGATTTTTAATCGTCAAACGTGAAATCTTGAAATTCAGAAGTATAACACTCCGATGAGACTCAGGAACTTCAGGAGTTTCCGGTTTCTGCCTAGAATTTTATTTGCGATTCCTCCTGGCTTCAGATTTTTTTTTTCAGGTTTGGCACATCAAGAATTAGCATTAAACATTTTGCATGCTGACATGTAAAATATTATACCGATGAAATACGAAATATTTCGATATAACGATCGAATCGTTGTCTAAGAGGTTCGGTTTTTTTTTTCGGTGTTCATTATCTGCTGTCACAGTTCCGAACAATTTTTATTCCACCGATTTTTAATGCCACACGGTATATCGCTACTAATTGGAACCCTTGAGAACGACAGAATTTTTTTCGCCATTTTTTTGTTTTAATTCTCCAGGCGAAAGAGTCCCGCGTACGTATAAACACACACGAGCTTTCTCTGCATCTGAAGTCTCGTATGGTGGTGTCCAGGTGTGTACGCACACACCAATCTTGTCCCATTCATGTGATTTTTTAATTATCCATGCAGCACACACACTTGCCAAAGAATAAGAGTCGTAAATACTCTCGGCCTCTCTATGTCCACTCTCAGTGTCCAACTAATGTAAATCAATCGATTTATGCGAGGTGCTGTATCTTACTAACGATCTTGATAACGAGGTATCCTCGGATAAAACATCTTTTTGCACATAATAAAAACGTTGAATAATATTTTCCATCTACACATCGAAATCATGATAATTATTCATCACCAAGTACGCTGTTGAATTATCAGACCATTTTTTTTTAAATATTTCATCAAAAATTTTTATAAAAATTTAATCGCTGGTGCATTTTTATTTTTTGCTTTTACAGAAAAAAAAACTGATTCATTGATTTTTTATATATTTCATGTATGGAATAGAATATTGAATTGTCAACCGAACAACCT
Source organism: Dyspetes luteomarginatus (assembly GCA_963669185.1). Lineage (NCBI taxonomy): Eukaryota > Metazoa > Arthropoda > Insecta > Hymenoptera > Ichneumonidae > Dyspetes > Dyspetes luteomarginatus. The sequence goes on from OY769907.1 coordinate 3,831,341, forward strand.
CTCATTGTTGTTAAATTCTATTCCACTTCCAATAAATTTCGCTCAATTGAAATTATATTAAAACGAAACGAAAATCCAAATTGCATCGATGCTTAATAGCACAAAATGTATCAATCAGCTGGAATTTAAAATTTTATATCTTCGTGATTTGTTTAGCATCTGGGAACGATTGAACAAATCGTTTCCCCTCGAAAATTTAATAGTTATCGCATCATCGCAAATTACCATGTCGGCCATGTTATAGTCTCAATATTACTGTGAGTCTAAAACATCAAGTGTGTACCTAATTTTTCGTGTACTTAAGGTGTTATATATGTGCGACTTTGCGTGTATAATCGCAAACGTTTATTTTTCCAGCCAAGAGTGATGAAGAGTGAGAGAGGGGCTAAGTTTCACGGGCATCAGTTCGTACATATGTCATATATGAAGTGCAAAACGTCTTTGTGTGTGTGTGTGTGTACATTCGTGTAGAGTTTGTTTGAACAGCCGATACGAGGCGTTGTGGTTTATAACCCTTGCTATTAATAGTCGTACAGTGTGTAGTGTCGTGTGGTCGTTTAGTTTGGCCGGTAATACGCGCTTGGCCTCACGCGGGAGTGCCTCATATATATATATATATATATATATATATGGCTGCAGTTGGCGCATAAACTTTCTTCGAGATTAGCGCGAGTGGCACACACGCAATGGAGAAAAAGGGTGAGAAAAAGATCGAGACAGGGAAATATATCACACATGGTGCAAGACCGAGGGATCTGCAAGGCTGGGATTAAAAGTTCACGCCAATAAGATCCAGTTATTGACCTTTCTCAAAACGGTAGTAAATTGTTATTATTATTAATCCTAATAGTATAATTATCGATCTCTTAATATCAATCAATATCAATAATTACTTTTAAGTTTGTATCTTGATAAAATATATTTTACTGGAATAATTTGTTTTTTAATCAATTTAATCGGTCAACTCAATTTTTCCTCACATTTCTATTAATTATAATGCAGCTGATCATACATTTTTGTCATGATCCATATTTTTTAATCGATATTTCGTAAAACAATTTTGCAAGAATATTAGGTGGTCAGTCATAGTTGAGAGGTCAACGAGTGCACTTCTCGCCCATCTGTATATGTGTATTGTTAAAAAAATATATACATCTATATGGATGTGCGAAACGGCGATGAAGATATAAGATAATTTTGCTTGCATACTAGGTGGTCAATCATAGTTGAGAGGTCAACGAGTGCACTTCTCGCCCATCTATATATGTGTATTGTTAAAAAAATATATACATCTATATGGATATGCGAAACGGCGATGAGGATATATAGCGATATATATATATAGACGTCGATATATCTTATCGCTACCTTTTCCCTCCGTTATTCTCGTCGTTCAACCCCCTCAGTCACTCTTATCGCGTGGTCGAGCTGCCCGAGAGACTTCTCGCGTTACTCTTAATTGCAAGCTCGAACGTTGCAGCTGTCCGCGTGTATACTGCCCACACCTCTCGAAGGGAAGAAAAGCGATCGAAGTATGTATGTGTGTACACTCATATTCTATATATATATATATATATAAAAAAAAAGAGAAAATAGTTCCGTGAATGGTTGAAGGGGTGGCAAAGGAGATTTGCATCTTTTGAAAGATTTGCGATCTTTCACTATAAAACTGAGAGAAAAAAAAAACATATTTTCTGCCAAATATATTCCTGCCAAGGTGATCACGAGTTGTTTATGAGATCTGAGGGAGTGAGTACATGTATATATCCATTTTTCCGAGGCTTGATATTGAACGTGGCACATGTACATGGTATATATATATAGCTATATTATACTATTATATCTCTCGTGAGCTTTGCCGGTTGATATTGTGTGCCATTAGCATATCGGATAGGTGCTGCGGATATACGACCTTAAAATTTAAATCCACCCTACCGACCTACCACGGCGCCTAATATTATGCTAAAGGTGAGAAAACACCCTTCGATATTAAAAGTTGCGTGGCTTAGAGATATTATAAGGAGAGGTGGGGAGTGGGCTGTGGCGTGTGCATGGAAAAAGGGAGAGAGGTGCCCTCTATATATAGCTGCTCCATGGCAGAAGCGGCAAACGCCAAGTATATTGAACCTCCCTTCATTTTTATTTTTTATTTTTATTCACTCTTTCTTTCTTGCTCTCTCCCACTCTTTCCTTTAGCTTTTGCATTGTATTTGCTTGTTACCTTCGCCTCGATGTCGAAGACTTTCTCTCCCTTTTATTCCACATTATATATATATATATATATATACTTTTAGCCTCTATATCCTCCTACGATCCTTCTCGTACTCCTCATTCGTATAGAGCTTTATACCTACTTTATATATACTTGGCTGTGGCCGTAACTCAACCAGTTTGCGTACGATTCGTCTCGGTCGCCTACATTTACACATTTTACGTGCATAAAAGTATTGTCGAGTGAGAGAGTGAGAAAAGGCGCGAGGTTATTGCTCGGATTTGTCGTCGGCGTGCCGACCAAGTGATACCGCCAGCCTGAGGCTCTTGTTGGATAACTCCTATATATATAGATATATATGTGCACATAGGCAGTTAAACACGAAAGGTACGTTTAAGCGTACATAATATTTAGGTGTAAAATTTGTGTACTCGTTGTATGTAATGTTTTGAAATTTTATAAAAGTATAGTCGATGCTACAGAGTGCACTACTGGCCATGTATTTTCTATTGCCGATATACACACAAATTATCGATCTGAGTGTGTGTGTGTGTGTGTGTTTGTGTGGTTGACACCCACGTAGGGAATATAATCTCATGCGACCTGTAGTCGACGAGAGGTAATTGTGTGGAAGCTGTCTCTGCAGTACGGATAATTGAGTAGGGTTCGTTCAACGATGTAATAAATATTTTAACGCGAAGCGTCGAGCACAAGAGGATGATGGTACTTTATGAATTTTAAATAAAACACTGTATTAGCGAACGATTTTCGATTAATCATACAATATCGCAATTTTTTTCATATTCTCGAATCATATTTGATCGTACAATATTCAATATTCTATTATGAAGCTTTATGAAGTCTGGAGATTTTTTTATTTTTGTAATACGTTTTCGTGGAATTCGATACGGTCATCATTGAGAAAATCGCGTCGAAAATGTTGACTTTATGATGAAGATCATCAGGGGATCACAGTGTGGAAAAAATGATGGCATTATTTCACCTAATTCAAGATTAGTAACAGATTAGTGAGTTGCAAAATTGTGGAAGAGACTGAACTCTCGGACGTAGAAGAAAAAATTGCCAAATTCGAGTCTTATTTCACGAGGATATATATATATATAATGGAGAGAGATAATTCGCTTCTGAATAATTCGTGAGATATGAAAAAAAAAAATCAAATCTGTATCTACAGGCGGGAATCCCGTCTGCGGTATTCCCAGCTTAAACAGGGGACGCATTTTTTTTTCGTCTTCGTTTTTTCATTCGAGTAGCTTAAAAACAAGAAAATTTGTTGGCCAGTTTGGTGGATAAACCATCGATAGTGTCGTTGTATATATACATGTGACCAATATATGTAACTATATTTGTACTCGCTGCCTGCTGTGGTATCAGCGGGTGGGATATCCTCGGTTCGTGTATATATTGTGCATATTTGTGCACATATAGCGACACTCACTGCTGAGCGAGGTAGGAACATCTCTCGTTCCTCGGAAAGCCAAAAAGTTAACCCGCGAAACTCGCGGATATTTCTCTCTCTCTCTCTCTCTCTCTCTCTCTCTCTCAAAGTTTTTCAGCAGCACAGTAGAAAACCAGCTATGGCAGTTTATACGCTCCCCGTTTCGCAACGGATAACGAACATAAATCAATAACTAATACGAAGCGTATTAAAATTTAATTCCCAACTTACGACGCGAGACGAAATGTTTTGGCGTAGTATAGAGTATACGCGATTTCGTACCACGACGAGAGAGTCAGCTAAAATATATATACGTCGATTGAAACACGAGGCTGCATTTTCTCTTCGATATTCACACTTGTACACTTGTATATATATATAAACTATATATATATGTGTATATATATATATAAACTTGAATATTATATACAGTTACGGCAGTCGCTTGATTAATTGGAATGTAATTGGATTCCCGGTAGAAATATTAATCGAAAAGCTATTGAGGCTCCCGATTTTCTCGTACTAATGCAGTAACGAATAATAATCGTAATAATAAAAATAATTGTATCTGTAACAAGAATCACTAAATAAACAACAAACACCAGTACAGTGATAACTTAAAATGTAAATATTTTTATTTTTTTTCCACGTCCAACATACGTAGAAATCAGTTTGGCGATTGGTAGATCAACTTATCATCGAAACTATATAATTTGATTTCCTATTTTCAATATTTTGCATTTTATAATTGACAATATATAGATGAAGAGCTAGAGTGAAGAGTTTCAGGATATAGTTGAACATCAAAACAATATAGACTCTCATAAAATCCCACGCTTGACAATGTCAATGGTGGCTCATAAATTTGGTAATTTCATAAAGCTATTGAAGCTCCTGATTTTCTCGTACTAATGCAGTAACGAATAATAATCATAATAATAAAAATATCTATAACAAGAATTACTAAATAAACAACAAACACCAGTACAGTGATAACTTAAAATGTCAATATTTTTATTTTTTTTCCACGTCCAATATACGTAAAAATCAGTTTGGCGATTGGTAGATCAACTTATCATCGAAACGATATAATTTGATTTCCTATTTTCAATATTTTGCATTTTATAATTGACAATATATAGATGAAGAGCTAGAGTGAAGAGTTTCAGGATATAGTTGAACATCAAAACAATATAGACTCTCATAAAATCCCACGCTTGACAATGTCAATGGTGGCTCATAAATTTGGTGATTTCATAAAGCTATTGAAGCTCCTGATTTTCTCGTACTAATGCAGTAACGAATAATAATCATAATAATAAAAATATCTATAACAAGAATTACTAAATAAACAACAAACACCAGTACAGTGATAACTTAAAATGTCAATATTTTTATTTTTTTTCCACGTCCAATATACGTAAAAATCAGTTTGGCGATTGGTAAATCAAGTTATCATCGAAACTATATAATTTGATTTCCTATTTTCAATATTTTGCATTTTATAATTGGCAATATATAGATGAAGAGCTAGAGTGAAGAGTTTCAGGATATAGTTGAACATCAAAACAATATAGACTCTCATAAAATTCCACGCTTGACAATGTCAATGGTGGCTCATAAATTTGGTAATTTCATAAAGCTATTGAAGCTCCTGATTTTCTCGTACTAATGCAGTAACGAATAATAATCATAATAATAAAAATAATTATATCTATAACAAGAATCACTAAATAAACAACAAACACCAGTACAGTGATAACTTAAAATGTCAATATTTTTATTTTTTTCCACGTCCAATATACGTAAAAATCAGTTTGGCGATTGGTAAATCAAGTTATCATCGAAACTATATAATTTGATTTCCTATTTTCAATATTTTGCATTTTATAATTGGCAATATATAGATGAAGAGCTAGAGTGAACAGTTTCAGGATATAGTTGAGCATCTAAAACAATATAGACTCTCGTAAAATTTCACGCTTGACAATATCAATGGTGGCTCATAAATTTGGTAATTTCATAAAGCTATTGAAGCTCCTGATTTTCTCGTACCAATGCAGTAACGAATAATAATCGTAATAATAAAAATAATTGTATCTGTAACAAGAATCACTAAATAAACAACAAACACCAGTACAGTGATAACTTAAAATGTCAATATTTTTATTTTTTTTCCACGTCCAATATACGTAAAAATCAGTTTGGCGATTGGTAAATCAAGTTATCATCGAAACTATATAATTTGATTTCCTATTTTCAATATTTTGCATTTTATAATTGGCAATATATAGATGAAGAGCTAGAGTGAACAGTTTCAGGATATAGTTGAGCATCTAAAACAATATAGACTCTCGTAAAATTTCACGCTTGACAATGTCAATGGTGGCTCATAAAATTGGTGATTTCGTAAAGTCACTATAATACGAGAACGGTACGGTGCGGCAAGCGCATGTATATACATGCGCTATATATATATATATAGCTATATGTTAGCTATATATATATATAGCTATATGTTAGCTATATATATATATATAGCTATACGTTAGCTATATATATATAGCCATATGTTAGCTATATATATATATATAGCTAACATATAGGTATATTATATCAGAGCAGCTACATACAGTCTCTGATGTATCGTGTATGTGTGCGTTTGTATGTGGATGATATGAATGTGTAGCCGCTGCTGCTGCTGTTGAAGAAACAGGTAGGTATGTACATATCTAAGAGAACCTATCACACGTCCCATAGCGAGAGAGCGAGAAGTGCGAGTCCCCCCATGGCACACACGGCGTGTGTACGTGTCGAACCCCCGCGGTGCCGCGCCACCATCTCGCACACGGTTATTCCATCGGAGATCGCCGTCAGATCGGGCCTTGATTAAAATCCGCGAGCCACCGATATACGAACCACCGAACTTTATCCTCACCACCATATACATATTTATATACATATAGATATATATATATATGTACATATAGATATATATATATATGTGTGTGTGTGTGTGCTTGTGTATATGGATATATGCCATGATCTTCCTTGTTCTCCAGCTCAGGTTCTTCCATCGATCTCTCTTTCCCCTCATTCCATGTGTCCTCCTCCCTGCTATATATTCCTCCACCTCGGGTCGTCCTTCCACTATACGCGCTTCATCGACTCCACCATAAATACCCCCGGCATATAGCGCGTCTTCTGTATAAACGTGCGCGCTATGGTTCTCTCACTACACGCACCTGGGATCCAGTGGATCTCAGGGGATCATGAAATATTCATCTCTTTTCGCGATAATGAAACGACAATATTTTTCAATTTTTTTATGCGAAGATCGATTGATTGATTAATTAATGATAATTATTACTGATCGCTTGGGAATGCATGATATGTTCACTTTTTGGCCATCAGTTCAATTTATCATGAATTAATGAATATTTATTTAGATTTCAAAAATATTATTAAAATTTTGCATACCAAAAATAATGCTGCGTAATAATGATTAATGTTGATGGTTAAAATTATATTAAAAATCTAGACGACAATAAAATACATTGACTGGGAGAGCTTACCGACACTCACAGACACTCCATAGACACACAAAGGTACTCCGCTTGATCTATAGGTGAGAGCACGAAGCCCTCAAGTACTACTAATAATAATAATCATTGGTTCACTAGTATAAATGTACGATCTTATAAAAACTCCACCCATGAAACAGAAATGCTGTAGCCCACATTTTAATCAATTCATGGCAATTATGATTGTAAGTGCTAAAAAATGTATTCAATGTACGATCGTCACAAAATTATTTGTCATCGCTGCTGAAACCCAAAATTTGAGATCGACACTCACAGACACTCCATATAGACACACAAAGATACTCCGATTGATCTAGGCGAGAGCACGAATCACCCAAGTCCCACTAATCTGGTACTAATAATAATAATAATCAGTGGTTCACTAGTATAAATGTACGATCTTATAAAAACTCCACCCATGAAACAGAAATGCAGTAGCCCACATTTTAATCAATTCATGGCAATTATGATTGTAAGTGCTAAAAAATTTATTCAATGTACGATCGTCACAAAATTATTTGTCATCGATACTGAAACGAAAAATTTGAGAGCTACTGACTCGGATGGATCGCGAAAATATATCGTGAACGAACTGAACGATGCAACCGGGTCCAGTAAAGACCGTAGCTGGACGGTGCAGTGTGGTGGGTGTGTGTAAGGTAGGTTCAATTAGGCCCGAGTCAAAGAGTTATTTATAGGCTGTTAAACGCGCGAGCTAGACCCCCTGCGAGATCTGTACTTATTTTATTTTTCTACCGAGCTGAGATATATGTATGGTATATATAATACGCGTAGTGGTATAATACGCGTCTGTATCCTTAATGTACCGTTCAGCCAGGGATCCTCCCGTTACACAAGCTCATGGTGAGAGCGTGCCAAGCGATTTTTAATCGGTATCGATTATAATTATTGTTCTTGTCAGACGCATGGGTCGATTCGTCCCAATGATAAATTGTACAGGGTACGATCAATTTACATATTATACATCGTGCAATAAAATATTATAGCACGTTTTTGTTGCTCGAGAATTCTCTTGTATTTTACGAAGAATTAAAAAACTTCACGTATATCATTTGCATATGAAATTTTTAATCCTCTACAAAAAAATTGTTTGATTCTGAACAGCGAGAAAATCGTAGCTTAACGATTCAGGCATAATTTCAAAGCTTCAACAGGAGCAAAAAAAAATAATATCACGTGACAATTCTATGACAAAAAATAGTTGAATATATTTTTGTAATAAACTGACGTTGCTCAAATTGCTGGAGAATTCACACTCGTATATATCGATAAATATACTAAACTCATCGATGTATTTCGGAAATTCAGCGCATTAATTGAAACGGAGGTAAAATTATGGATGAGAGATTTTTGTGAAGCAATTTTATACCCTGAAATGGAACACGCATTTGCCATTGGCTATGTTACACGCTATGCATGCTGTAGGCTTCTTTTGCTTGGAGATTTACTCCAGCCAACATAGTAGACTAGCGAACAAACATTATAATTCGCATTGTTCTTCTTCTTCACCCTCCGTTTTCTTTATTTTCCGACGCAATTGAATATAACGAAATGCAAACACACGAATGCGAATGCTGCGCCCGGAGGGTTGTGGCCATATCTCGCGAGAGAGAGAGAGGGAGAGGGAGAGAGAGAGAGAGAGAGAGAGAGAGAGAGAGAGAGATATCAGAGAAGGGCCCAACTTATGCTCCAGTGAGGATTCCAGAGGGTAATCGTACACTTTGAGCAGCTCGATGCTTTTTAACGAAATATATACAGTCTGACTGTAACCCTCAATATTTCCCTTTCTCCTATTATATGTTGGCTAATGTTGGTTTTGCGATTTTTCTCTTTTTTTCCCTTTAATGGGGTACAAAAAGTATCTTGAGGAATTAAATATATATATACCGACAATATATTAATGGGATTTTTGGGAAATAATTCATTGCCTTTTGAGTTATTACATTGACTATCAGATATTTTTATCAGGAAACCCCTAATGAGGTTTTAGTACAAATTGAGTAAATCAAATACGTTTTTAAAATTTATATTGTGCGATTGCTCCTTGAGATAAATTTAGATTTGATCTGTAGTGACGAGCTATGAAATTTTTCAATTTTTCAAATTTTTCAACAAAGTTTTTCAACTTTGCTTTTATCAAAATTTTCAGTCATCTGATGAGACATTTTTATAGAACAGCCAGCAACCAATACACATAAATTATAAATCAGCCGTAGACGATACACGTGGCGACTAGAAAGCGAAAAGTAGAAATTAATGTATGATGAAGAAGAGAAGAATGGACCAAGGGAGCGGATGAGTTTGTTGGTGAAGCGCGAGAGCTCACGAGATCTCGTCATGTTTACTTAGGCAATCACGGCGAATGAAAAATCAGCATCGCTGGTCGTCTTGGGATCGCCTCTCGAGGGAGACCAAGCGAGAGAGAACGAAGAGATGAGAGTTTATTCCTGGCGACGTCCGCGGCCAACATCATCAGGCGTAGGCTTGTAATTTTGATCATTTGACCGCTTGCGAGATTCACCCCGAGACATAGAGAAGGAGAAGAGAGTGAAACCAGTCTCTTTGCCGTTGATGCACCGTTGATGCACAACGAGGCAGTATCAAGTCAGCAATATACAGATTTTTATATCATCGAGACTCTAAACTTTGTGCCTAGTCACACAGAAACGAGAATCCAAGAATAAACAAAAGAAATATTGATGAATATTGCATCGTGCAAAAATTTGATTAATTGCTTTGAACTTGTAAGGGACAATCACTTGAAAAATTGTGGGACTTATCGAGGACATTATTTTATTCAATTATTGTCAAAAAACGGTCAAATGAAATTGCACAATTTATCGTCGGTGTAGTTTAGTACGAAAATCTTTGAAAAATATTTTATATCAATAGTAGATTATTTTTAACCGCATATACATATGGAAGATTTGTGCTATCCATAATATTGAAAGATCGGTCAGATTTTTCTCCAAATTTCGATTGGCAAAATCATCCTCAAAAATGGCATATTCACGTCATAAAAAATTGCTAATGTAACATGTTTATCGTTGCATGATTCAATGTCTCACAATCAGTAAATTATTAAATCCTGAGCTCATTAAATTGTCTATCTTGGCGGTGAGAATTCTTACATTTGATTAAACCTCAGTAATTAAATTAGACTGGGCAATTGGAAATATAAATCTAATTAAAAAAACGCTTCAGCAAAATTGGATAAGTCATTAGTCAAAAATCTTTATCATCGAATTTACAAAAAGAGATTTAATTTCGGAGCCAAAAGCGTTCTCGTGCTAATTTATTCAGGTTCACTTTCTCCATGATTCGAATGACTGTGAGGATATATAAGCAGCATGCGAGAGTACTATAAGTCGCAAGAGGAATAAATAAAGCGAGTGCAAGATGTTAAATACGCATACGGGATGGGAGAGCGACGAGTAGGTGAGACACGTCGTTTAACACTCGACGGGGAATTCGCACGGACGGTTTAGGTTTCACTGATCGTACTTATATATATATATAACGTTTGTGCGACGCATTTACGGACGTTCCACGATCGATCGAGGCACGTGTGCCGATGCATTTAGTCTCGAGATCGCGATCCGGGTCATCAGCGAGACGAATCGCGAATTCTCCGCTTCAGCTACGTTGCATTGTACAAACCGACGAGGCACATGACTATGCTGTGCTCTCGAGAGGGGCAGCATTTCAGTCGAAAATTGCACATAAGAATTTTACAACAAAATAATTGTCAATAATTATTCTCGAAAAATTTCAACGGTCATTATCAAGGCCTTTCCGATAATTTTCATGGTGAATAATTCTCTACAAAAAAAAACCAATCGATCTCATCATTCAGAAACGTCGAAAGGAAAAAAAATATGAGGTAGCAGAAGATCCTTCAATACTCCCTACAAATTCATTCACTTCGATATGCATTTCTATAAACATTTCTATAATAATTTCGACAATTTCAATATTGATGAAATACTCATTCTGTACTGCTCGGAGTTGAAAAAACAAAACATTATTAATAATGTCTTGTTTTTGATTGAAAAAAAAAAATCGACGTTCGAAAATGACGATACGTAGGCGAAGGCGAGGAGAGAACTCTCTCTCTCTCTCTCTCTCTCTCTCTCTCTCTCTCTCTCTCTCTCTCTCTCTCTCTCTCTCTCTCTCTTGAGAGAGCGTGAGTGGGAGGGAGGGAGAGGGAGGCGACAGGAAATCCTTCAAGAGCTCTCAAGAGGTCTGGCCTGTCAAGGACGTACCCACTGTGGTGGCTGATGCTGCCTGATGCATCGTGGAGCTCTTCGACGAGAGGTCGTCTCGCGGTTCACTCGTTGGCGCCGGCAAGAGAAGGGACGAAAGCGCGCGCGCGAGAGAGAGAGTGAGTGGGTGAGAGAGAGAGAGAGAGAGAGAGAGAGAGGGAGAGTGAGTGAGAGAGAGAGAGAGAGAGAGAGAGAGAGAGAGGAGAGGAGAGGCACAAAAAACGAACGAGAAGAAAAAAAACTGTCCGAGAGACAGCGAAGAGAGAAAGAGACCGAGAGAAAAAGATGAACGGGTGGAGGGAATAAAGGATCGGTGTGCGCTGTACACTGTGTGTGCCGAAGAAAGCAGCTCGGGGTGAGCTCCGCTGGCTGTTGTGTATCAGAGAGGGCGGCACAGCGAGGTCCGCGCGGGCACACGTTGAAGGGACTATCGCGGTAGATAATTCAGCGCGTATCTCGGTAGCCGGTGGCCGCGTCCTTATATACTCCAAGCTCATACAGCAGCAGCAGCAGCAGCAGCAGCAGCAGGAAAACAGCACGTTGCGTCGGCCATCACAAAGACAAACCTTCTGCACGCTCATCCGCACACACGGTATCTCAAAGGCACTAGCACGAGCACGCCACCCACCCACACACACACATACATATAATAAATGCAATGCGATGCATTAGCGTTTGTGTATGTATGAATATACATATAGATATGATGGGAATGAGAGGGTCCGCATGTGCAGCATATATAGATGTATGTATAAAGATACAGAGACACACAACAAACGTTCGGTATATTCTTTGGCCAAAGAGAGGTCCAAGCTAGGACAAGGATGTGAGAGAGGCTGAGAAAGAAGAAGATGGGAACGAAGGAAAAAAAAAGGAAGCGGAGAAAGAGAGAGACAGAGAGAGAGGTAGAGAGAAGAATCAAACAACAAGACACGAGATTGCTGACGGGCCATGAGAGGTTGGCGCCATCGCGTGATTACCAATTTGAAATTACTCCTGCTCTCGCTCTCACTTCCCCGTGCGTCTCTTCATCTCACCTGCCGTTCTTGCTTCAACTGATGCGCGTGGAGATCCATGAGAGGTGGATGCCAATGGACGCGGGCAAACGCGTATTATCAGTCGCTGAAGTGGATGGACGGTTTATATATAATATAACGATGGATCTGTGATCTTGCTGCTGGGCTTTTGCGAAGTAAGACAGGAATCAAGAAGCCACGAGGAGAATTATTGATAAGAAGAGGGCAGAATAGAATGTGTCATTTTTATGGTAATTGCAGATTTACGATTTATTAATCGATCTCGTTTTTGTAGCCTGACGTAAGTGCTGTAACGGGGCAGATCATTGATGGAGTTTAAGTCAATTCCATCATCGATTAATAAATCGTGGATGCCAATGGACGCGGGCAAACGCGTGTTATCAGTCGCTGAAATGGATTCACGGTTTATATATAATATAACGATGGATGTGTGATCTTGCTGCTGGGCTTTTGCGAAACAAGACAGGAATCAAGAAGTCACGAGGAGAATTATTGAAAAGAAGAGGGCAGAATAGAATGTGTCATTTTTATGGTACTTGCAGAGTTACGATTTTTTAATCGATCTCGTTTTTGTAGCCTGACGTAAGTGCTGTAACGGGGCAGACCATTGATGGAGTTTAAGTGAATTCCATCATCGATTTATAGACTCGATTAATAAATCGTGGATGCCAATGGATGTGGGCAAACGCGTATTATCAGTCGCTGAAGTGGATGGACGGTTTATATATAATATAACGATAGAGTCTGTGATCTTGCTGCTGGGCTTTTGCGAAACAAGACAGGAATCAAGAAGCCACGAGGAGAATTATTGAAAAGAAGAGGGCAGAATAGAATGTGTCATTTTTGTGGTAACTGCAGATTTACGATTTTTTAATCGATCTCGTTTTTGTAAGTGATGTAACGGGCCATTCATGGAGTTTAAGTCAATTCCATCATCGATTTATAGACTCGATAGGTCAAATGAAATATCGCCTTGAGTGTCCTCGTGCGATAGCGGCGCAACTCTTTTCCTTCTGGGCTAGGGGCATTTCCATTACGAGGAAAGTGCAATGAATAGTCAGAAATGTCAGTTTGTTCGAAAAAAAAAAAACAATTAACAACCGATATTATTTATATGAGAAAAATCGTAAAATAAATAGTTTGAGCCTCCATTGGTGTTTAAGCGATCATAATGCATTATGGGATTTTTTGGTAAAGCACAATCGGTTCTTTAGCGAAAGCTTAAACCTTCATATTGAATGTGAAAGAGCAAGAGGCTGTTTGGGTCAACTAAAGATCGTAGGTTACGCATATTAATACAATAAAATTCGTACTTATACAGAGATGTGTTAGCATGCAAACAGCCGATGAGAATAATACTAGTCACGCTGATATTAATTAAACGTAAACTTCGTAACAAAATCCCCCTGCTTTCGTGTAAAAATGGAGTCACAAATAAATTTTATTTGGTGAAATATTTTTTACTTTCACAAATATCCGAGAGATGGCGCAGTCTTGACAGAGCCTAATCGTAAGACATCAATAATGAGAAGAAAAAAAAAAATGTCAATGCAAAATGCCAATAAAGCCAGAACCGCATTCCTGGAGCCATATCGTTTCAACTATTCATCACGCTAGTGGTTTGAGAGAGGCGCTTGAATTAATCTCCGATACGCTGAGACACGACACGAGTGAAACAGACTATTTCTCACGCATGTGCGATTGTAAATGCTCTTTTCGTTGTGTGGATGTGATGGCGGTCAGTCGGGCTGGCAAGCATTGAGGCTAACACATACAGGGAAAGATTTGTACATATATATATATATATATATTTGTGTGTGTCTGTGTGTTTATATGTAGTGAACCACGAAAGTTATATATATAGCTACTACATGTATAAATATAATACATAACCCGAGAGCTCGAGATACACGGTAGTGCCAAGACACTGATTGAATTGAAGTAATATCAGGAGCAGTGAGTAATGGTCGTTGAGGATTCAAATGTTGCTTCTGGTTGCACCCTGTCAGTATGATATTCTCTCAGTGCTCATAACTATATGTGTGAGAGACGAATCTGTAACTATATATACGTGTATATGAGACACACGTGTGCACAAATCAGATAGTGTGTAGTCATGCCAGGTGATTATATCGCATTATATGAGAAGTCTGCTACTGTGTACCAAAACCCTCACGGTTATACCACAAACTTTCTCTCTCTCTCTCTCTCTCTTTCTTTCCCTCTCTTTCTTTCATCTGGCTTCGTTTGTGTGTGTATACTACTCTTATGTACAGCTTCGGTCGTCGATGAATAACTTTTGACCGCGAGATGATGATTTTTCTCTTGACTTGGCCGGTCAAGCTTTGGAAATATGTACCTAAAAATATAAGAGGATCATTAATTTGAATCTGCTAGTCGCTCTAACGTTTCACATTCTCAAAAAATCAGTAAAAAAAACCGATAAGTTTCTGATAGATCAAATGATAAATAAGTTTTTCTCGTTTATAAAAATGAGGAGAGCTGATATAATTTACACTCTGTACTGTTTACCAGAATAATTAAAAATTCATTCACTTATTTCAGTGAAATTTCATGAGTGAAAAAAAAAATTCACCATAAAATATTTATTTTAATAGGAGGAGCTGTTGTAAAAATTATCATCGTCTCCGATTAATTTTTAACAATATACAAGTAATTTTTAACAAATTACAAAAGTCAAATTTTGTTAAACATATAGAGACATTTTGTTTGCTTGAAAGAAATTTCATTGCGATATAAAATAAAATTCATTTTAATATAAGATTTTTTTTCCATCGGACTTTTAGATTCGATTTTAATTCGTCAGAGAAAGATGAGCTGTTGGAGTGTTACGGCAGCAAGAGTCGCGTGGATGCTGCGATTCAGCATAGAGCACACACACCACACACGCTGCCATATCGGAGTCAATAAGATTCCGGCCGGACGTTACGAGTGGTAGGGCCTCTCTACCCGGGTGGTCCAGAAGTCCGGCGGCTGTGGGTATGGATGTACAGCCATGGCACACGGGCAAAAGGCCCCACAGGCCATGGTAGCATAGAGAGCGAGAGAGGGAGAGAGAGAGAGAGAGAGAGAGAGAGAGAGCCCAACAGCAGCAACACAGCAACCAACATCCAGAGTCCCTTTATCTCCGCATGACGCGAAAGACAATGTGCTCGCCCCTCGGCATTTGATTGATACGCGATACTATCCAGCACCTATCCGCTACACCCTACCATGTCGAATAATATACCCGGTGTAAGAACTGTTATTAATCTGATGGAAAATTCGGCAGATAAATTATTGATTTCAAACTTTTATTACCAAATAATAAAATCACTTGAATGATAAAATGTGATGATTGTAGATGCTTCAAGAGTTGAGTTAAAATAATTGAGCAGAGAACAAACGATCCATGAAATAAAAAGAAAAAATAATTTCGTCCAATAAGGGTTTGAATTCTACTATATTTGACCAGGATAAAAATTGTGTTATTGGTTGCCTAAGATAGCCTCGTTTATGAAATTAATTTTATTCATTCGAATGAAATTTATTTAAATTAAATTTAATCAGATTTTCACATATTGCAATTAAGGTTAATTTATTCAAATATGGAATGGAAGCAATAAATTCATATCGGGTTTTTATTGAAATTGAATTTTATTTAATTTTGGTAAATGTATTTTTCTAAGTACAACGACAGAGTTATAATTTCAGGACACCGGGTATACAAGGCGCGACTCCGCTGGCCGTCAACCGGTTCAATGATATCTCGGACGTCTCGGGGCGATGATTTATTCGATGTAAGATGGCCGACTTGGGTTACCCATGTGTGCAGGAGCGAGTTCATCTCTCTCTCTCTCTCTCTCTCTCTCTTTACCCCCTTCTCGTCCTTCCCCTCTTACCCCGAGCATAAGTACTCTAAACAGAAGCTATTGTGAAGGTCCAGCAGCGGTGAGATGGACGTGCCCCACGCACGCAGCAGCATCAGCCACAGTAGCAGAGAGTATGAGCGAGAGAAAATCTTTCTCCGATGCATTGTGAATGCTTCAGAGTTTAACTGAAGGATGCGCTACAAGGATTTCTTGACATTTGAGATATATCATCGAAACATCCCTGGCCAAATGATAAGATCACTAATATATATATATATATATATATATATATATATATATATATATATATATACCATACACACATATTTTACAATTTGCCGTCGAAGAAGCGAAATAATTAGACGACAGTAAATACAACACTGGAAAAAATAGTCTTTTGATTGATTTCATTCTTATTAAAAGCGAAGAAAAAAAAATTTCATGCATTTTCCTCTTTTTGCCTAACTTTGTTCATGTCTAATAAATTTAGTCTGATACTTGTATAAAAAATATTTGGCCTCGATCAGTTGGCATATCATACAAAAATGGAAAATATTATTCTTAATGTAATAAACTTTTAGAAAAAAATATAATATATAAAAATTATGTATATTAAGGAAACAAAATATATGAAGCGATTGCCAGCATCACGTAAGAGTCCAACCATCTCTCTTACTCACACCACAAAATTACAAATGTTCAGGCAAAAACGTCGTGGCTCGAATCATGTAAAACATTATATATCCTTTTGATTCGTACGTTCGATCAATCGGTTTACCCGCGCTTTCTTCCTTCTTTTAATGTGAGCTTGCAAAAGGAAAAAAAAAAACTTCGAAGGGCCCGGAAGCATCTTGTCGTTGGGAGAACATGAGGAACCGCACTTTTCAATCGTATACATACATACATATATATATATATATATATATATATATATATATACACGTGAGCTCCTCGGCGGGGCCATACGACGAGCCTCGCGATATGGAAGGTTTATATGCTTATATTATATATATATATATACCTGTCTATAGAAATTTAGAAAGAATCGTACGGACGGAAAGGGCCCAATACGCCGATCAAACGATCGAACAGAGAGGAGAGGAGCGAGCGTCGAACCCAACGGGCAAAAATTCTCTGGGTTCTGGCCCACACGTTTCTTCCGGAGCCAGAAGGGATTCAATATAAAATAATTAGCCATCGCGAGAGTGGAGAACCACAAATTTTATACGCTCACTCTCTCTCCCTCTCTCTTAGAGTTCGATGTTATATGTACATATATATTTTTTATATACATATATAGGTTCTGCACACACAGTCTTGAGCTTGTAGAATCGACAGTATGGACATTACTATACTGAATATAATGATATGTGTATATTTCCCATGGCCCATGCCATGAGGCCTCTCTCGTATTTCGCCGTGATTACACGGTATCGGTGTCTCACAATGGAAAGAGGAAGAAGAGATATTCCCCTTCCGCACCCTCGCCATCCGTATCCTTCGGAGTCTCTCAATGTTCTGTGGCTCTCTTGGACGCACCTTCCCTTCCATCCTTCCTTGATCGAGCCCGCACCCACAGCATACACCGGATCTCTTTTTTTTTTTTTCTTCTTTCAAGAATTATACTATTGTAGTACTCATACGGACCTCTAAATCCCTGAATCTGGGCTGTATCAATGCACCTGAGTATACACAGTGCACGCAGGTATTTTACAGTTTGACTATAT
Source organism: Dyspetes luteomarginatus (assembly GCA_963669185.1). NCBI lineage: Eukaryota > Metazoa > Arthropoda > Insecta > Hymenoptera > Ichneumonidae > Dyspetes > Dyspetes luteomarginatus. The sequence continues at coordinate 3,849,518 of OY769907.1, forward strand.
CGAGCCATTTTAACTCGCAGTGGCTTACTCGAATTTTTGCAAAATCAAATAGAAATGTTTTATGTTTTATGTTATTAGAAAAAAAAAAGTATGTTTCGTCTCACGAATTAATCCTATTGGAGGGTTTGAATTTGACGAGAAATTTGACTATTTTTTATGTGAATTATTTTATTGATAAGTCTATCAATAAGGCTGACTCAATAAGTCTATTGAGTCAGCCATTATCGACAATGGGTGCGTCTTGAGGTATGGATGGGTCGGCTATCTTATTGAGCTATCAATAGAACTTATACAACCCTTTTTTTGCGATCAACCAACACACGGACAAGCTCATACAAATATACACATAAACGAGAATTCCCTCTTTGATCTTCACCGCGCCGCCCGTTGTGGCGGCGCATCGCGCGCGCGCGCGCGCACGTAACTATATGTTGCGAGCATTATATGACTCGGTTGCACTTATTATTGCTCTCTTGAACTTGATGTCTGCAACACACCAGTCTTACTCGATTGCCAGTGGCTCTCAGCAGTTTCATTGATCAAGATTATATATATATATATATATGTATATATATTTTTTTACTTCCTTTCGTTCTCTTTCCGGTCTCCCATTATTACATATGTCCTTCGGACTCGCAAGGACCTTCCCAGACGTTTCTTTTCATTCGTTTACGAGTATTCCAAGAGAAATCGTGCCTTCGTGGGCATACAGAAAAATTTATCGACGATAAAAGTGACAAAAAGACCCAAAGCTTGCATATTTATAACTTTGGTCGTGGGCACAATTGTCAATGCTATCACGGATTTATACCGCGAACAATAAATTCGTTTCAGTCGAATTAAACTTATTTTACTTCCATGGAAATTTGACTTTATCTGGAAAATATTTATGTGTGTTGAATTAAATTTATTTTTACGTTTTTGTATTGTGCATGGCATATTTGTAACTGGGACATGTAGATTAATTTTAAATCAATAAATTTTTCATAATATTTTACAATTCATCGAAGATTTCTTCATTGGACCAACTTGATCGATTTTGCATATTTATAACTTTGGTCGTGGGCACAATTGTCAATGCTATCACGGATTTATACCACGAACAATAAATTCGTTTCAGTCGAATTAAACTTATTTTACTTCCATGGAAATTTGACTTTAACTGGAAAATATTTATGTGTATTGAATTAAATTTATTTATGTTTTTGTATTGTGCATGGCATATTTGCAACTGGGTAGATTAATTTAAAATCAATAAATTTTGTTTTGATTAAAGTTAATGGACCATTGATTAATTTCTATCAAGTTGTATTTCGAATATTCTTCAAAGTAAAGTACCCACGACGAGAACTTTCTTCTTCATGTTTCCATTCTTGAACGTCTCATGACTTGAATTTTTTTTTTTTTTAATCGAAAGTCCCAAATTATTGAGAAATCTTTTGCACACTCTAAGACTGTCTGGAGATGAGTACATGAGACGAGTGGACATGAGAATTTTTTTTTTAACTCTTGTAGCCCGTTGAAAAAAAAAGCAAAAAATTCCCAGGAGCGAAGCATAACCTGAGACGAAAAAATCCAAAGAAAAGAGATACGCCAGCGCGTTAACCTCAACTCATATACACAACGAGTCATAAACAAAGCCAATAAAATATTATGTATACACTTATGAACGCATATATAAGAGTGGACGAAGCCGCCTGCAGCATGGACTGAGAGCCGAGTCAGGAACAAAAGTGCAGCAAGAACACCGGATTTTAATTATTGGCCAGTGTCCAGTGATTGGCAATATCAGTGCGATAGGTTTTGCCTTGGTTAGAAAACGAGAAAAATATGCCAATAATTGTAATATTCGTACGTTCCCTCAGGCCAATTGCTGTACCCCTAAATCTGCTGTAGATGCTGAAGAAAACGAAAGATCCGCAAACTCTGCGAATTCCCCGGACACACAACAGTTGATCCACGGAGTGTGCTGTGTGCTCGGCGTCTCGTGTGGCATCACTTCTCCAGGCCACCCCTGGTAATAACAGCCGCAACGCATAATTGCCAGAACGATTGAATTTCTATATTACCGCGAAGCTTGAGCGTTAAGACTTATGGCGTTTGCGAAGTATAGAGCGAGAGAGAAAGAGACAAAGAGAGAGAGAGAGAGTCTAGAAGCTTTTGAAGTGCACGCAGTGTCTCTCTTCATCAACCCTTCTATTATCATTCGTTCGTATCAATTCGCGTATCATTCGTTCTGCTCATCATCAGGAAACCAACATATATATATATTTTATATATCTATTAAATCGAGAAAAATTAAATGCGCGAATAAAATAAAATTCCTTTGAGTTACACCAAATTCATGATGAAGAGATAAAGAATATTTTTTTTTGTTATTG